>CBVK0100240078.1:0-13662 GCA_900067695.1 Picea abies | reverse complement strand
TTAAGGAATTAGGGTTTTGGACTAATCCAGGTCATTGGGTTAGGGTTTTGGATGCCGCTGGCTCCTATATGTATATTGTATTGTAAAAAATGAAAAACAATGTATGAATATAATATATGTTGGTTTTCTCGGTTTGGGTTTCCAGGTGAAAAATCTCTGTGTAATGTTTGTATTTGCCAATGTAAATTTTGTTCTTTTTTGAATATCAGTTTGCAGTAGATATTGTACAAGGTTAGAATTTACAATTAAGCCATCTTGGCATTTCTCTCATTGCGACTGTGATAAGAAAGGATCAACTCCTTCCTATTCACGAACGTCGAAAGCACCTTTGAGAATAAATGTAGGGTCACAGCCCGTGGTCACTTGGGAAATAAAAGAGCTGTGCAAGAGGGGCCAAAGGCGTCGGGTTTAGTTGGAGAAGGGATCATCACGATCTCCAGGTGCCATCTGATTCAATCTCAATCCTGGTTCTCAATTGGAGTAAATGAAGGTGAGAGGGGCTGGTTGAAACCTCTCCTCACTCATTAAGTGTAAAGTATGGAGGATATGGAAAGCTATCTTCCAGAGAAGGTCTTGTGTACCGATTTTTTCCAAAGACGCCATGTCGAGTCCTCGACTAGCTAGAGAGGTCTGCACATGCTAACTTGGCACTTAATGGCTCAGCTACTCCCCTTGTAGGAGCCATGCATAGTTAAGGTGGATTATGAAGAAGAATATCCGTCTGAGTTTGACTGATGGGACACCACGCCTTGGATGACTGAGCACACCTCTCTTAGGCGAATGTTTATGAGTATATAGACTCAGGATTTGTATTTTGTAATCCATCGATGGTTGAGCAAGGCTCCCAGTTGTAAAACTTTAATGAAGCACTGTTATTCTAGTTATAAATGGACTCTTGAGACTTCTTTCCTTATGAATGTCAGTTTCTTTCACGTCTTTGTTTACACCGTGTTAGAGTATCTCGAAATTGGAGGATCCAGTCGAGTTGTAACTATTATAGGATGATGTAGGTTGGATCACTGTAACAGTTGCATTGTTTCTAATCAGTCCTTGTGATTTTCTTAGTGCTGGACGACTTGGAATTGGAGGATCCAGTCAATTCCCCCTTTCAGTTTCTCGAAGCCCTAAACCAAGAGGATCTTGCATTTAGAGTCTTTCTTCTACAAACTACTGAAAGGCATGTTTCCTGAGGTAGTTTTCTCACTCCTCTCACCAAGTCTACAACCTACTCATCTTTAAATCAACTCACTGACTGAAGTTAGATCAAGACCTCCTTTGCTCCTTACATACCAGACTTAGTTTCCAAGTTAGAGTGATACCTTCCCAAGTCTCTACCCATTTGATCACCCATTAAAACTATCGTGACATAAAACTGATGGGCGTTGGGCTCTACTCCTGTAAGCAATCCAGGAGTGACTTCTGATGCTAACATTTCTGGTGCCGTTGTCGGGGATCGAAGTTGAAAATTTTCCCTGGGATTGAATGACATTGAGCCTTTGATTCTGAAGGTGCATCAGGTATCAGAGCCTTTGAAGATTTCTACTATGCACATGGTGACTCCATTGTGACGACTCCACTGTAGTGAACCTGATGTGATAATTGTGGCTTTCAGAGGAAGGCACACGCTGTCCCATCCACATTTGCCTCTAGCTACACCTGAAACTGAGTTGGAGGTGGTTCTCAGAAAAGGAAAGGCCTCTGAAGGAGAAGCTTCCACCGCTGAACCAGGTAATCTTCTATCTCCTTCTGTAGGAACTCCATTTTCTCCTCCTCAGTTTCTTAATAGACCTTTTTCTGAAGTTTCCTATTTCCTAAATTTTGGGAGTGTTCCTATTGAGTTTTCCCCTCCTGGTCTTGGATCGGAGGGAAAAATCCTTGTCACTCCCCTCTCCCCTGAAGCTGTACCTTGGCGTAGAACCAGGACCACAGAATATTTCCCCATGCGTAGCTTTACCACTCCTCCTCTTGTTACTGTTGTCACTTCTACACAAAGAGGAGTGTCTACTGACTTAAGCTCGTTAGCCTACTCCCTAAATGCCCTATTGTTTAACATTCCACTCAGAAGCTCATTCCCGATATCCCCTGTTCACACTCCTTCTCCTCCAAGTTCTCCTCCACCTAATATTCCTATGGTTGGTGCTAATCCCCCTCTAAATAGAATGGACACCATAGTCACTGCTAGATATGCTCCCTTAATCCTACCCCATCCTATCAATCCTCTCCCTGCTGGAGATTACTTGAAGTATATATATGCCCAAGTTCACTGGGGAAGGGGACATAACTGCGGAAGAGAACCTGGATGCTTTCTACAGTTATGTAGACAACCTAAACATTGAAAATGAAGATTTCTGGATGAGAGTCTTTGTCTAGAGCCAAGATGGTGAGGTGAGGAAGTGGTTTAGAGGATTGGCCCCCAGATCTATTGCTGGGATCGAAGCTCTGAATAGCACTTTCTTGAGGTAGTGGGGAGATAGGAAGGATTTCATGTATTACATGACAGAGTTCGAGTCTTTGAAAAATATGGAAGGAGAGTCTGTCTCTGACTTCTCCTAAAGATTCAATAAGATGTATAATAAAATTCCTACTGAAATAAAACCCTTAGAAGCCTCGGCCAAGATTTCTTATGCTAGTGAGTTTGGCCCCTATTTCTGTGTTTTATTGAGAGAAAGAAGAGCCACCTCCTTAGCTCAAATGAAATATGTGGCCATAGAGGTGGAATATAATGTATTAGCAGCTGATAGACTGAGGAACAAGGCTAATGCAGACAGGCGAAAGGCATGATCTGAAGCCTCAACTTCTGGCCCATCGGTGCCCCACCCTCAAGTGGATGAATTGACCAAGATGGTGAAGTCTCTGTCTGCATAGATGGAGAGAATGAAGGTGGAGGGGAGGCAAGCATACAAGGGCCCTCAAAATGCCGAAAACAAAGGAGGTTTCAGGAAGCCAAACAATGTTGCTTCCCCGACTATGAAAAGAGAGAGGGGAAGAGACAGGGAAGACCAGAAAATTCAGGCCCCTTTTCAAAACAATTTTGTGGCCAAGGGGGAAGAAGGGGAAACAGATGAGCTTGATCCTGAAATACATTTCTTCAGAGACACTCCTCCTTTTCCTCATCTCACTCAATCATCATACGAGGAGTCTCTCATGGACAGTCAGCTAAATGAACTGAGCAAGGGAGACAAGGCTAGTGGCAGCCAAGGCAGGTATGACGTGAGGTCCAAGAAAAAGACAGTATCATCTGATGTTCCTGAGAAGTTCACTAGAACAAAGAAACCTGCTAATGAAGTAGCAGACAGTCACGGAGGTAAGAATACCCGACCCCTCTCTCCCATAGTCCAGGGTCATGTTCCCGAAATAAGAGAAATCCCGAAGCTTACATCTTCTTTTAATTTTGAGCATGAAATTCAAAATATCAGAATCCATGTGCCCCTGACCAAATTGATTAAACATGAAGGGTTCAAGAAACGCTTCTCTGAGCTTTTACAGTCTAAGGTCTCATGCCTTCCCATAGACTCCATCAATTTGCAAGATGAAAAGCCTATAGTTATTCTAGGTCCTATGGTAGAAGACAAGAATGACTCATCCCCTCCCTTCTACACTTCCTTGAACATACATGACAAGGTACTGCATAACTAATTGATGGATTCAGGGGCTTCTCACAACCTCATGCCCAAAAATGTCATGGAAGAGTTAGGGCTAGAAGTCACCCAAGCCTATCATGATCTCTATTCCTTTGACTCTAGGAAAGTTCAATGTCTAGGAGTTATCAAAGACCTGGTCGTGACCTTGTTTCAGTTGCCCATGAAAAATGTGGTCATGGATGTTGTAGTGGTTGATGTCCCCCCCAAGTTTGGTATGTTGTTATCAAGATCTTGGATAAAAAGATTGGGGGGAACTTTGTAGATGAACCTCACATATGCTACTATCCCAGTGTTTGGAGGAGAACATAAGAGGCTATATAGGGAAGCCCAACTGGCCTATATAATCAGTGATGAAAAAAACCCTACCAACCATCCCATTTTTTCCTTGGACACTGATTTAGGTTCCAGTGTACTACAACTCACTAATGCTCCTGAGCCTCCTCTGAAACTCAGAAAGTTTCCCACCACTTCCCATAAATTTCCTCCCTCCATCACCCCCATATGGAAAATGTTCTTTGATGGAGCCTTTTCCAGGGAGGGCGCTGGTGCTAGGGTGTTTTTTGTGTCACCTGCTCAGGAAACCATATCTCTGTCATACAAATTAGAATTTGAAGCTACCAACAATGTGGTAGAGTATGAAGCTCTTGTCCTAGGATTAAGAGCCGCAAGGGAAATGAGAATTCAGGAGGTAGCAGTGTTCATAGATGTAGAGTTGGTGGTCCAACAGATCAGAAATGCTTATCAGGTTAAGCATCCTCGACTTAGAAGCTACAGAAATGAGGTATGCGACTTAATTGACAGTTTCTTCTCAGCATTTAATGTATCTTTCATCCCAAGAGAGAAGAACACAGTGGTCGATTCCTTGGCTACATCAGCAAGCAGTTTCAAAGTTCCCTTGCCGCCCAAATTCAGATACGATGTAGAAGTAAAATACATGCCCTCCATACCTGACAACATCAAACATTGGAAGGTATTCGAGGATGATCTTGAGATCAAGAGATTCTTGGAGACTGTCGAAGAATTTTCAGAGATGCATATCGACCAAGACTCTGTCTCTGAAGAAGATCTTGATGGGGGTAAGTTTCTGAGTAAAATTGCAGAGCGTAACATTGTCTAGCTCCCCAGCAACCATATTCCAAGGGGAATGGTTCCTTTGGAAAGGATTTTTGATAGAAATGATGTGTCATTAAAAGGGGAAATCTCGGAGGATGACTCTGATACTATTCAGTGCAACATTGGCACTAAGAGTGAACCCAAGTTTGTCAAATTGTCAAGAAGTCTGACAAAGGAGCAGAGGTCTGAATACGCTGGAATTTTGAGAGAATTTGCTGATGTTTTTACCTGGACCTATGAAGATCTCAAAACATATAAAACTTTTGTCATTAAGCACAAAATCCCGTTGAAAAGGGAGGTGAAGCCATTTAGGCAGAAGCTAAGACAGATCAATCCTATGTTGTTTCCTATCATGGAGAGGGAAGTGAAGAAGCTGCTACAGGCCCAGATCATCGTACCACTGAGATACTCCCAGTGGGTGGCCAACTTGATCCCAGTAAGGAAGAAGAATGGAGAAATTAGACTCTGTGTAGACTTCAGAAACCTGAACAGGAGCTCACGAAAGGATAACTACCCTTTACCAAAGATGGAACATATATTGCAGAGGGTAACAGGAGCATCCAGGATGTCCATGATCGATGGCTTCTATGGCTACAACCAAATCTCTATTCTGCTTGAGGATAAGGAAAGGATGACATTTACCACTCCATGGGGAACTTTCATGTATGCCAAAATGCCTTTTGGATTGATGAATGCAGGGGAAACGTTCCAACGTGCCATAGATATAGATTTCATTGGGGAAAAGGATAAATTTGTGGTCATCTATCTGGATGACATAACAGTATTTTTGAAATCTAATAAAGAACACTGTTGTCATCTCAGAAAATGTTTCCTGAAATGCAGGAGTTTTGGCATTTCATTAAACCCCAAGAAATCTTTGTTCGCCATGTAGGAGGGAATGTTACTAGGCCACATAGTATCAACGGAAGGAGTCATGATCAATCCTAGTAGAGTCAAGGCAATACGAGCCTTATCAATCCCGAGATCTAGGAAGGAGGTCCAATATTTCCTTGGCAAGATTAATTTTCTGAGGAGGTTTGTTCCTAACTTTACTGAGGAGGTAAAACTTATAATAGCCATGTTAAGGAAGGGAAATGAAGTAAGGTGGACTTTTGAATCATGAAAGTCTTTTGAGAAAATAAAGAAGGCCTTGACTGAAGCCCCTTTGCTTATCAGTCCTGATTACTCAAAGTATTTCCTTATTTTCTCCTTTGCCTCACCTAACACGGTGGCTATTGTTTTATTACAGACAAACGAGGTTGGGCTAGAGCAGCCTATTGCCTATTTCAGCCGAGCATTGAGGGATGTCGAACTCAAGTATGACACTATGGAGAAGAAGGCCTATTCCCTGGTAAAGGCTCTCAAGGCATTTAGAACCTATGCCCTGTAGTAAAAAATCATTGCCTATGTTCCCTCAGCTGCTGTTAAAGACATTCTTATTCAGCTTGACATAGACGGGAGGAGGAGTAAGTGGATAGCCAAGATTCTGGAATTTTACCTGGAAATAAAGCCTACCAAATTGATCAAAGATCAAGGTTTAGCCAATCTGTTGGCTGAAGCAAATTGCCAATCTTCAGGGGTAATTTTCATCAACGAATGCTTGGGAATTCAGTAGGATTGGCTGTCTAAAATAGACCCTCAAAGGAAGCCCCCATTGGCTCGATGTCCCTGGTATAAGGATGTCATATATTTTCTGCAAGAGTTGCGGCCTCCAGACGACCTGCAAAGAAACAAGGCGAAGGCTCTGAAGCTCAAAGCAGTCAGATACTACCTTATCGATCAAGTTTTATATTGGAAAGACCCCCTGGGGTTGCTTTTGAAATGTGTACATCCGCAAGAGGCTGATAGGATCATGGTTGAATTTCACGACAACCTATGTGGAGGGCATCATTTCTGGAAAACCACGGCCTACAAAATCCTCAAGGCTGGATACTACTAGCCCACCATATTTACTGACGTCTGCAGAAGGGTCAGATCCTGCATCAAATGTCAAAGATTTGCAGGAAAACAACAACTCAAGTCTTTGTCGTTAAATCATGTGGTTGTTTCAGGACCTTTCCAGCAATGGGGCCTAGATTTCATTGGAGAAATTCACCCCACTTCTAGTGGGAAGCACAGATGAATCCTGACTGCTACAGATTTCTTTACCAAGTGGATTGAAGCTATGCCCACTAGGAGTGCTTCCCACAAGGTAATCCTTGGATTCCTGGAAGACCTCATCACAAGATTCGGCTACCCGAGTAATATTGTCACTGATAACGTAACCTCTTTTAGGGCTGAGCCGTTAGCCAATTTCTGTGAGCAATTCGGGATCAAACGGATTCACTCCACCCCATACTATCACCAGGGCAATGGTTTAGCAGAGTCCTCCAACAAAAGCCTGATAAGGATCATCAAAAGACTGTTGGAAGACAACAAGAAGGCCTGACATTCAAGATTGAAAATTTCTCTATGGGTCGATCGAGTGACCAAGAAGAGATCTCTAGGCATCTCTCCTTTCCAATTAGTCTATGGAGTAGAGGTTGTTTTTCCTTCCCATTTAGCCATTCCTGTAGCAAAATTTCTCCAGGATCATCGAGAGGAGCCTGATGACATAATTAGAAGAATTCATCAGCTAGGGGAAGTCCAGCAGGCCAGGTAGCAGGTAATGGGCAGAACTTAGGACAATCAACAAAGGATCAAGTAGGTTTTTGATAAGAAGGCGAAGAAGGAAGAGTTTCGGATAGGAGACCTGGTACTGAAATGGGATGCTCCTAAACAAGATAAAGGCAAGCACGAAAAATTCGAAGCCCTGTGGATCGGGCCTTTCAAAGTCTCTGAAGTATTCTTGAATAACACCTATAGGTTATGGGATTTGAAGGATCAAGAAGCTTTCAATGGCCCTGTGAATGGGCATTTCCGAAAAAGATTTTTCTCTTGAGCCGCACATGGCTCTTTCACGGTTGTAAATATTGTTTTTCTTTCCATCTTTAAGTTTTAAATAAATGACTCCATAGCCCAACAGCAAGGCGTTGGAACTGCAAAACGAGTCCTTAGAGCATCACACGGACGACTCTATCCCCCATGGAGCCTGATGTTAGTAACAATTTTTTTCCTGGGAAAAAGATTATTTAGGTCTGCAAGTTACACGAGAAGCACCCAAGCGCAGCACGAAAAAATCTTGTTTCATGCTTCCAAGCAAGTAAGCGAGCGAAATTATATTGTCGATGGTCCGGATTCATCCATAGGAGCATATCGACGGTCAGTAGGAAATCGTGGTTAGTGGAGTTGTGTCGAGATTAGCGTGATGGATAGCACCCATATTGCATACATGAGAGGATATCAGTCATCCATCCAAAGGACACGTGGCGCAAGATCTAGTCACGTCAGCATTTCGGCATTCAAGAGTTCAAAGGGGGAGGGTTCCATGTCGTGCTACATCTTGAAACCCCGAACCTCAAAGCGCCAAAAGCACACAAAGTCGAGCCCGCAGTATCCCGGAGCAGTCTCAGTCGTTCATCCAAAGGGGACACCTGGTGCATGATTAGGCTCCTCACCTTTTCTCTTATTGAGACTTTGAAGCACAAGGAGCAACTCCTTCATATCCCCAAGAAGCGAAGTGCCAAGAGCGTCCAGGACCCGGGCCCACAGTATCACCAAGTGAGTTCAGGACCATCAGATCTGAGAGGGACGCGTGGTGCCCAATTAAGCCATCTCAGCATTTCTCTCATCGCGATTGTGATAAGCAAGGATCAACTCCTTCCTATTCACGAACGTCGAAAGAGCCTTTGAGAATAAACGCAGGGTCATAGCCCGTGGTCACTTGGGAAATAAAAGAGATGTGCAAGAGGGGCCAAAGGTGTCGGGTTTAGTCACATAAGGGATCATCATGATCTCCAGGTGCCATCTGATTCAATCTCAATCTTGGTTCTCGATTGGAGTAAATGAAGGTGAGAGGGGGTGGTTGAAACCTCTCATCACTCATTAAGTGTAAAGTATGGAGGATCTGGAAAGATGTCTGCTCGAGAAGGTCTTGTGTATCGATTTTTTCCAAAGACACCATGCTGAGTCCTCAACTAGCTAGAGAGGTTTTCACACACTAACTCGACACTTAATGGCTCAGCTACTCCCCTTGCAGGAGCCATGCACAGTTAAGGTGGAGTCTAATGAAGAATATCCGTCCAAGTTTGACTGAAGGGACACCACGCCTTGGATGACTGAGAACGCCTCTCTTAGGTAAATTTTTCTGAGTATATAGACTCAGTCTTTGTATGTTGTAATCTATTGATGGTTGAGCGAGGCTCCCAGTTGTAAAACTTTAACGAAGCACTATTATTCTTCTTATAAATGGACTCTTGAGACTTCTTTCCTTATGAATGTTAGTTTCTTTCACGTCTTTGTTTACACCGTGTTAGAGCAACTCAGAATTGGAGGATCCAGTCGAGTTGTAACTGTTATAGGATGATGTAGGTTGGATCACTGTAACAGTTACATTGTTTCTAATTGGTCCTTGTGATTTTCTTAGTGCTGGACGACTTGGAATTGGAGTATCCATTCAATTCCCCCTTTCAGTTTCTCGAAGCACTGAACCAAGAGGATCTTGCATTCAAAGTCTTTCTTCTACAAACTACTGAAAGGCTTGTTGCCTGAGGTAGTTTTCTCAATCCTCTCACCAAGTCTTCAACTTGCTCATCTTTAAATCAACTCACTGACTAAAGTTAGATCAAGACCTCCTTTGGTCCTTAAATACCAGACTCAGTTTCCGAGTTAGAGCGATACCTTCCCGAGTCTCTACCCATTTGATCACCCATTAAAACTATCATGACATAAAACTGATGGGCATTGGTCTCTACTCCTATAAACAATCCAGGAGTGACTTCTGATTCTAATAGTATATATATCCATATCATCAAAAGAGTGAGATGGTATAAGAAAAGTTGGATGCATATAGACCAAGAAAAAGTACCTTTTCAAAACAAATAATGATAGTGCGAATAATAGATAACTCTTGGAGAATGTGTCTTAATTATAAAGATATGAACAAAATCACCATCAAGGATAAATTCCCCATACCAAATGTTGATGAGCTTCAAGGGGTGAATTAATTCACAAAACTATATCTTTAATCATGATACCATTACATTATACTGAGGGAAGACTAAATTCCTAAAACAAATTTTATAACCAATAAAGAGAACTATAAGTGCTTGTTCATGATTTATTGGTTGACTAATTTTCCTTCTACTTTTTAAAGGTTTATGAGAACATTTGTTGACCTCATATTATAAGGTTTGTACTATTTTTTTATTTTATACTTATCTATAGAAAATCGTGGTAATATTATCTTAAACATGTGTATAAATCCCTGCATATATGTGAGAACAATCATTTCTATGTAAAAAAATCCAAATGTGCTTTTAGGAAACAAGAAGTAGAGTATTTGGGTGATATTATTTCACATGAAGGGTTTAAGTTTGACCTTCAATAGATTCAAGCTATAAAAAATGGTCCAATTCTTAATAACATCAAGTGCCTTAAAGTATTTTTGGGTCTTACAGGATATTCTAGAAAATTTGTTAAGAATTATGCATGCATTGCCATCCCACTCACATATTTATTGTAGATAAATTCATATGTATGGAATGAAGAGACCACCTTAAAATTCTCACACTTATAAGATGATAGGACCTCTACACTAGGGTTTTAAACACCTAATTTTGGTAAAACATTCATATTCAAATGTGATGCATTAGGACAAGGAATTACAATAGTATTGATTGAAGAACGAAGACCGTTGGCTTTTGAAAATAAAAAACTCAAAAGGAAAATATTTGGTGAAATATACTAATGAAAAATAAATGTCAACTTTTTGCATGTTGTTAAGAAATTGTGAAAATGTCTCATTGAAAGGTATTTTAAATTCATGATACAACATGGTATCCTAAAGTACTTTTTGGAGAAGCAAAAACGTTGTTGGAATTATTGTCATTGATGTCAAAGGATTAATCTCTCCATTAATGTCTTATTACGACTTTACAAATACACACAACATTCCAAGATTGGTTTATATGTAGGTTTACAAGTATATTAAAAAGGGGGGTGCACGTGAAAAATTAAAAAGTGAAATTGTGGCTTCAAACCCATGGGTTTGGAAGCCCATGGTATTTTTCCATGGTACTTGGAAAAGTGAAATAAAAAAGGGGAATTAATTATTTAATTAATGGGTGTTGTGTCTTTTTTAATTAACATGTTCATTCATGAAGGGTTATGATAAATTATAAAAAGATAAAGTATTGAGAGAAAGTGTGTGGGTGAAAAATGTAGAAGTGGATGAGAAAATATCAGATATCATTCCAAAAGGGGAGAGTTGTGAAATCAGTTTTAGGTTAGTTTGGAATTTTCACTATAAATTATTTTATGGGACATTTCAGATCATGCAATTTTTAGGAGACATAGGAAAAATCTCTAGGTACATGTGGTTAAGATTTAAAATGTTAAATAAGTATACTTTATGAGATATTTCATGTGGAAGTTAGGGTTCCTCAATGCTCCTGAAATCCATTTCAAACATGTTAGT
The DNA here is from genome assembly GCA_900067695.1 of Picea abies. Lineage (NCBI taxonomy): Eukaryota > Viridiplantae > Streptophyta > Pinopsida > Pinales > Pinaceae > Picea > Picea abies. Next base: position 2,352 of record CBVK0100240078.1, on the reverse strand, counting down.
TTGGAATTTTCACTATAACTTATTTTATCGGATATTTCAAATCATAAAATTTTGAGGCAATAGAGGAGATATCTTTGGGTACATGTGGTTAACATTTCATATGTTGGTTCACTACACTTTAAGAGATATTACCTATGGATGTTAGGGTTCCTGAATGCTCCTGAAATTCATTTCAAATAGGTTAGTTTGGAATGTTTCATTATAAATTATTTTATGGGATGTTTTAGACTGTGAAATGTTTGGGAGGTGGAGATACGATCTCCAGGTACATGCGGTTAAAATTTCATATGTTGGTACACTACAATTTCTGAGATATGCCCTATGGAAGTTAGGGTTTCTGAATAGTCCTGAAATCAGTTTCAAATAGGTTAGTTTGAAATTTTCGCTATAACATATTTTCTGGAACTTTTCAGATTGTGAAATTTTCAGGGATCTAAGGAGACATAAAGAAGCACCTCAAGTAAAAATTTTAGAGTTTGGTTTGCTATACATTCTTAGATATGCCTTGTGGAATTTAGGGTTTTAGAATGGTCTTGTAATCATTTTCAAACATGTTGCCTTGGAATTTTATCTATAACTTATTTTTTGGGAATTTTCAATATTTAAAATTTTCAAAGATCTGAGGATACATATTGAAGTACCCCAGGAAAAAATTTCATAATCATATTTACAAAATTGGATACATGGAACACCATAAATTTAATTTGGAAATTCAAATTTTGGTCAGACCTCGTGAAGGCATAAATAGAAAGTAGACTCAATGAAGTTAATGTGAATGTTATCATCTTTTGAAGAAGTTATATGTACTAAAGAAGAAATTGTAAATTGAAGTTTGGTGTCAGTCAAACAAATATATTGGTGTCTCTTTCTAAGTTGGTGCTTGGAAATGAGGATTGGTGTCTCTAATAGATTGGTTTCTATCAAAATATGTAAGAGTAGGATGGTTCCTACCAGGGTTTATATCAGTGGGGATTAGTGTCTATGAAGATATATAAGAGTAGGTTGGTTCCTACTAGGGTTTGTACTAGTGGGGATTGATGTCTCTAGTAGATTGGTTCCTATAAATATTTGTAATAGTAGGTTGGTTCCTAAAAAAAAATTATAAAGAGAAGTTTTGTGGTTTTTTCCATAAAGGGTTTCCATGTAAATATCGCGTTTCATGTTATGTAGTTAATAGATATTACATGTGGATTCCTGGTAGGAAACAGATCGCTCACGCCCAAGAGGTTGCCCACACGTGCACATGGTGCGACCTTTATTTTTTCCCTACACTATGGTTCCAGGAGGGGGCCCAGAGGCTCCCCCACCTCCTCTTCCCCAGAGATAGAAGCATTCAAAAAATTAGTTGCAGCCATTGGTAAAAGAACAGCCACAGAGACACAAAAAAAATTTATCAAAAATTTGGACAGTATTCCCTCAGTTGACCTCCCAGCAGAAGAATCATGCATATCTGCTCTGAATCTCACCGAATGGGGACTCATCGACCAGTTCACAGGCCTATGGTCGTCACTTAAAGCTATAGATGCATGTGTAGAGAGAAACTGGAGCCCCTGGCAAAATAAGGCATCAAAAGCCATCTCATAGGTAGGGGATTTTATGCCTTTGGTTTTGACAACACAGAGGACAAAAATCTCATATTCAGGAATGGACCATACTTTATGGGCCCTCAGGGAATTTATCTAAATAAATGGTCACTGGACTTCAATTTGACACAAGATGTTCCCTCAGTCGTTCCGGTATGGATGTGCCTCCCTCACCTCCCCTTCCATTACTGGAATCCGAAGTCTTTGGAATCCATTGGGAACACTCTTGGAAAATACATTGACAAAGAAAACAGAAAGGACCAATGCTCCTATGCCAGGATATGCATCTAAGTAGATCTGGAGGTGGGGCTCCCGGAACCTATTCAACTAAAGGTCACAAAATGGTCTCAAATCCAACAGTTGGATTACAAACATATACCATTCAAATGCATGTATTTCCATGGCTATGGACACTTCGCGAGATGTTGTAAAAAGAAGAAAGAGGAAGAGGGGGAGATCTCGAAAGGTGAACAATGGACGCAGGTCCAGAAATAACCTCAACCAAAGAATAATAAAATATCTAAAGGGAAAGGGGCATCAAAAGGTCCTAACCCCCCCATTCCAGGGAAATTTCCTGGGGAAGGCATCTCAACCCCTCCAACCTCAGAATCCCCCAATAACCCCTTTTGAATCCTCAACAACCTTCCAGAAATTTTTGACCTAGTGATTGAAGAACTTGAGAAACATATCCTCCCCCCCAAATCCATGAAAAACAATGGCGAGGTAGCCCATCCTATCTCCCCAATTGTGAGATCGGAAGAGCGGTTCA
>CBVK0100240077.1:0-13662 GCA_900067695.1 Picea abies | reverse complement strand
GCAATTTCAAGCAGGGGAGATTGTAATGTCCCCCACCTCTTAGAGAGGTGATGAGGAGACTCAGTGGCCCGGGTACCCCCACTAGGTCATAGTCTCACACTGAAGGGGGGAAAGTCAAGAAGTTGAAAGTTATATTTTTAAGTTGACTTAAGAAAGGAAAAGGATAAAGGAGTAAAAGATAACTCAACAGAAGAATAGAAGATTAACCCTAGGAGTTAACCTAACTCAACAAAGAATTAGAAGGAAAAGTATAAGTAAGAGGCTGGGGTGCACCTATTACTCATTCTAGTTTTGGATTAGCAATTGTTATTGCTCTTGAGCATTCAGTTTGGGGGTTTTGTTGTACAAACCCTTGTGAGCAACTCAGTGGTGAAATATCCACTCACCTTGTTCCACAGCTTGGTCTCAGGGATGAAAGACTCCTCCAAACCATTCTAGTCTCAGCCCATCTCCATTTAGCGCTTCAGAAGGTAGCAAGTCATACTGTTATTGTGTTTCCAGCAAGGGCGCACCATCATCTGGAGGGAGGTTCAATTCAGCTTATCCTGAGGGCCTGGGGCCATTCCGACAGTTGGTTTTTGTTTGCATGGGCAGGACCATGAGTTTGAGGGATTTTCTGGAGGGTTATCATCATTCTACATTTGTCTGCATATTGGGACGTCTTGGAGCCATAGGGGACATCCTGTAATTCAGTAAAACTCAGATCTAGGGAGATCTTCTTGAGATCTGAGTCCGAAACTTCTCCCATGGGATTCTCATAGCCCGATCTATATTCTTGGAGAGTTTCAGAGCATTTGGAGGCCTCCTTCATTAGGGACGAACCAGCTAGGGTTTCAGTCATCCAGTGGGACACCCCATTCAGTGGGAAATTCAGATCTACGGGGTTTGAGAGTGGATTTGGAAACTTGGACATCTGGGTTGTCCTTACAGTTGCCCGATCTATCATTTGGCATATTTCTCGAGATGATTGGACACTTTTGGTAGCAAGGAAGAATTATTGAGGGCTTCAACATTCTAGCAGGACGTGGCACTTTCCAGCTTGGAGGTTGAGCATTAGTACGGCTTAGATCTGCTTGATTCAGTCTTCATTGTATATCCAGCCTTTGGAGGCTTATTTTGTATTGTCGGGAGCATTTTGTAGCAGCTCATATCTATTTCTTGTATGGCCATCTAAGGTTTATGCCAGATCGACCATCTATTGTATTGATCTTACATTGCTCATAATAAAAAGGTTAGATCTTTGCTTGTGCTTCTACATCTTGAATATATTGTGATCTCCATGTGTTGATGAATCTTGTATGCACTTAATAACTCAATAAATTAGTAGTAGTTCGTGATTCCAAGAAAGAATTTGGCTTGGGATCATTACACCCCCTTAACAAGAAGGGTATTATATAACAACATCCGGCAAGAGAGAGGAACACATCATCAACAACATTAGGTGGGTGAGAGGACAACATCATCAATATCATCTTGGAACACTGACTGGCATATCAATAAATCATCGGAAGTTTTTCTCATCATCAACAAAGAACAGAGGTTGGAGCATCATCAACACAACATGGAGCTGGAGTAGCATCATCATCCTCATCGGTATGAGGCTAAGCTAACATTATCATAATCTTCAGCATTAAAGATGAAATAATATCATCATCATCATCTTCAACAAGGACTCAAGAGCTGAAGTGGCATCATCATCATCATCTTCAGCAAGAGGCTAAAGTGGCATCATCATCATCATCTTCAACAAGAGGCTAAAGTGACATCAACATCATCATCCTCGGCAAGAGGCTGAAGTAGCATCATAATCATCAACTACATCGACATGGATTAGTATAACACTAATACATCCTCATCATCAATAACAACACAAGGCTGATACAACATCAAAAGAAACAATATCACAACACAAATTCTGGCAACACATCATCATAGCACGAGGCTGGCAACACATCACAACAATTAAGTTGGCACATCATCATAACAATTAAGGTGGAAAACACCACACAACAATTAATTTGGAAACACCACAACAATTAAGTTGGAGTCACAATACTAGACTGGATTTACGTCACAACCATTAAGTTGGAAACACAATACTAGGTTGGCTTTATGTCACAACAATTAAGATGGAAGCATGGTATTAGACTGGCTTTACGTCATAAAAATTAAGCGGGAAGCCCAGTACTCGGCTTGCTTTTCGTCACAACAATTAAGCTGGAAGCACAGTACTAGAATGGCTTTACGTCACAACAATTAAGCTGGAAGCACAATACTCGACTTAATTTTCGTCACCATAATTAAGTTGGAAGCACGGTACTAGACTGACTTTACATCATAGCAATTAAGTTGGAAGCACAATTGTTATAACCCTAGATTGCACCACACATGCTTACTTGGCATCAGGCCAACTCATATCCCTTCTTTGCCAAAACTCTGTTGAACAACTCTTTGAAAATCCTCTTGTGTAAAGGCCCACGTGCCCTAACCCATTACTGCATGCGTGTACACGCTGGCCGACTCACAACAACCCGCGTGTACCTACAAAAGCACGAAAAAAGGAAAGTTTCCGACGGAAAAAAAAACTATGGGTGAGTTAACTGAAACCCCCGGCCATGCATGGCCGAGGGTTCGTCCAAAAGCCTAGCTCCTTCTAGCTAATAAAAGAAGGGGTAGGGGTACCATTTGGAGGAGGAAAAAATATAGCAAAGAAACTCTGCCCATTTACGTATTCCATTGTCCCAACCCTTTAGCCTTTCCTAATGCTAAAGGAGATTTAAAGCAAAGCAATTGAAGGACAGAAGAAGAAGAGCCCAGGATTAGGTTCAAGGAGCCGTGGTTGGTCTCAACTTTTGTAAGTTGACTCATTTTAAGTAATAAAGAGAATGCTTTTCCTGTCCCAATTCATGAACTTTCTATGGTTTGATTAGTTTATGTTTGATTTCTAACCCGTTAGTATAGAGGTAGCATGCATGCATAGTTGTTTTTTGTCTTGAATGTAGGTCATCTTTGGAAGGAGCATTGCGAACAAGTAATCAAGCACAACGGAGGATCGACATCAAATGATAGTAACGAGGTAGGTTGATCTTTCCATGCATTTACTGAGAAAAGGGGATTTAAATCTAGGGATGAACGTAGAAAGTAATTTCTATTCGGTCATATCTGCATGCAAATTTTGAACTCTATTTGCTATTCTATAGGGTGTTTTTCCCAACAACAGAATTGACGACCATACTGGGGAGAATACTCTTTAGGGTTCCTGGAATTTTTATTTAGTTTTTGAGTAGTTTAAAGACTAGTTTTTTCTTGCCTGTCTTTTCTTTTCGTTTCTGTAAGGTCTGAGCTAGTAGGGAGTCTGGTTTTCCATACCAGCTTTCCCTTACTTTAGCTTGACTATGTTTTTCAGGACACACAGAGGTACACGCAGTCTGCAGAAGGACTGCACGCGTGTGCCTGTGCCCTATCCTCTTACAGCCCGTGTGTGAATGCTAGATGTAGAGATATCAGTAGCGTGTAGGAGTTCAAAGAACCACAGAGGTAGTCCTCCTCTTCCCTGTCATAATCACACATTCTCAGGGGGTTTTCTAGATTTATGTCCGAGTCTTGTTTGCTAACAGTCCTATCTCATATTGTTTTTTTCCTTATTATTTTTCCTTGCATTATTTGTTTTTCTGTTAGAAAGAGTATCCAAGCCTTCAAGGAATCCTGGTTATCAATACCAGAGGTCTCTTCCTGGTCTGGTCTATTTGTTTTCATATTTTTCCTTAGAGTTTAGATATACACACGGCATGTACAAGGCTAGCCCATGTCTACACGCCCTATGTTGTTGTTCAGCATGCGTTCTGTTTGAGTGACAATCGTGTGCTTGTACAGGCTACTTTTTGTTTAGGGTGGGGAAATCATCCCCTCCTTTGATAAGAAGTATTCCTCTCAGGTGTTTGAATCTATGTTTGAACAATCAGTAGCTTAGGATTATTTTTAGCCTTAGCTTGCCTTTTCTCATTTAAAATGTTGTCAGAAAAATAAAAAAAATAAAAATTTTGTTTTCTTATGGTTTTTAGACAAGCGTGAGAGTCATTTTTTTTACAATTTCCATTGTGTGATTCTTTAATATGATTCTTTGCGATCTGCGCTTTAAGCCATAATTGTTTTTCTTGATTTTTTGCTTGTCGGTATTTTCCATTTCTTGCTTTACTAGCACTTAAATAAATAAAAAAATCTCTTTCTATTTTCTTCTTTGGTTGAAGAGTGTGTTTTTGCATCATTAGCTAGGGAGAAGTCTTTTATTTCATAAGTTTTTGTAGTTCACTTAGATCATAAGTAGCTCGTAGTCGAGTGAAATTCCTTTGAGTTTGCTGTCCAAAATCTTAGAAAAATTTAAAATCTTTCTGTGTGAAAAGTTGTTGAAATTTTGCATTCAGTAAAAGTTTTGTTTCCAGCCTTTTTTTTCATTTTTTGCTTTCATATTTTACACATCATCAATTTCACCCTCATACCCCTTGATGAAAGACAAAGCCGTAAAATCAACACTAATTTTGAAATATTCTAGACTTTTATGTTTGTAGGGTTCACAAAATAGTTCAGGACTAGGGCCTTAGATTAGGTTGGAGAGGAAACTCTTCAAGGCCATTCAAAACCAAACATTAGAGTCTGAGATAAGGAGTGTCTAAGTCCAGTTTCATGGAATTTATCCGAGACCCCCCTCTAACACATGGGATAAACACGAGGTCGCGTGCGGAAAGGTAGCGAAGATAACCCCTCCAAATCCAGACCAATCGTAGTGGAGAACACATATAGAGGGCTTGTTTTGGGATTTCGTTGTTTGCATTTGCCACGGGGCTTCGTGGGTCTCGAATCCGTTCGAGGTCCTCAGTAATATTCTAGACCATTTGCTCTCGATACCCTTGACAGGTTTTGGGCTCGATACCCTGCTCATTGTGGTGTACCCGACTTTCAACTGTACCCGCCTGGTGACTGTTCACGTGCTGGCAACCTAGTTGCCAATCCTTTTAGGGACATACAAAGGTGACTACGGGGGTATACCGTGGTACCTAGAACAGACATCGAGCCACGCTTTTCAGAGTATACCCAGAGGGTGCTTTCGTGTTCGAGTTGCACTTGCACTAGTAAGTTGCTCTAGCGTTGGTTGTTGTAACTATTCTTCCAAATAATTTAGTGATTTATTGTCTTATCTCTTAGGGACTTCTTTTTTAGTGTGTGTTACTTTTGAACGTTTAGACTACCTTAGAGTGTCTTGGGTCTTCTCACACAGTGGAGGACGCCGGTCACGAAGGCTTCTTGGCCTGCTGTCAGTTACACTGGATCCACCACCGCCACCATTAAGGCAGAATCTAGACCAACAAGGGTCTTTTGAAGTGACCGGGTTACAAACCATTGTGCCCAAACAACCCCTAGAGGAATCGACTATTTTGAATCTTGAAGCAATCGCTCTTATCTCGGTTGAAACCCCAACCACTGATATCTTGGCACTGTTTATTGTACCAATCCAATTTCATGAATGCCAGACAGTGCCTCACACAGTAATGGAAACAAATGTTGTTACTTCTTCTAAGAATTCTTCAATTCCCACTACGGTTGTCACCACAGGAGAGTCATCTCCTAACCTACCATTGTTGGTTCAAGCCACCATGGTCTCGGCCGCAACTACGTCGCACAGTGGACTGAACCCGTCTATGGCAGTGGCCACAACCCCCTTCACACCTAGTGCAACAGGCCCTCCGTTCTCATACAGTATGCCTAGTTCGAGTATAAGTCCTGTACTGACCTACTCCACTTTACAGACTTTGGGTCTAGGGGCAGGGAGCTCTAGCGCTCCTCTGCAAGGTCACTTGGGGGGAACTCCTATCCCTTTTAGCACTTTTCCTTATGCAGGAGGTCATATCCCTCCTTCGTCCCCTTCACTCGGTGGTTCACATCAGCAATCCACTGGGCAACCTACACACAATCGTTTATTTGGAGCGGGGAGTCAGGGACCACCTTCACACAGTATGCCAGTAGGTTCGACACCATTTTCTTAGAACAAAATGTCTGGTAACAACACATTCTCATTAGTCACTTTCCCGACTGGGGGAACCCCATTTTTGGACAAACTACTCCTGCTCAGGGTACTATTCCTACACAGGGGGCACACATAACAGAACCTTGAAATTCAGGGCAAGGATCCATCCCCTCCTCTGGAATGCCATTCTGGGGTAATTATTTCCACAATCAATGGAACCTCGGACAGACTACTATGCCTATCCCCATGGGATCAGCATGGGGTAATTCTTCCCAAAGTCCTTTGAATACAATGCATGCCCAACACTGTATGTCCTTTTTGGGAAATCAGCTGATGATGTCTCCATAGATGCAAAATCCTTACACTGGCCAGGGCCATGGTTTCTACCAGAATCCGGGCTAGCAACCAAACTTTTCCTCGCAACCTGGTGCCAGTCAAACTCCAGGACCCTTTTTTCTAGGTTATCAGCAGCAACCCAAACTACCGTTCCTGGCAACTTTACACTTACCAGATTTGACAAGGTTGTTGAATGATCCTATTTGTCACGATCCACGTTGGCCTCCTATGCCGATGAAGTTTCCTTCGGACATTCCAAAGTTCGAGGCCAAGCCTAATGAAGATCCAGGTGATCATGTGACTACCTTTCATCTTTGGTACTCATCTAACTCATTGAAAGATGACTCTGTACAGTTGCGATTGTTTCAATGTACTCTCATTGGATGTGCCGTGAAATGGTACATAGAGCTTGATCGCTCAAGATACTCTTCTTTTGGCGAACTGGCGATGGCCTTCCTTAACCATTTCCAGTTACCTGTGAGATACGACACTGGCACAGAGTTGCTCGCCAATTTCGAACAGACAACAACGGATCATATCTTTGATCATATCCGAGAATGGAGATGCCGTAAGAGTTTAATCAAGGTACCATTCCCACCAACATTCCTGCTTGAGTGGTTCCTTAAGTCTTTGGTACCATAGTTATCCAAAGACATCGTGACATTCAGAGTTTTCTTCGAAGAAGATGCCATCATGAGGACTCAACAGTTTGAGCTCATCTATTCTCAGTCTGGTTTATTATACAACATCTTGCCAGATGCGCCACGTTCGATACTGGATAAAACTAGACAGAGAGTTGGACCACATGCCAATGGTATTGTGGGTTCAACACAAACCAAGCCCATTGAACAATTGACAAAGTAGTTGCAACAGATATGCATACAACACACAGCGGCCAGCCAAACCACTGCTTTGGCTGCTCCCCCTACCCAAACGTCAGAAGTACACACCGTGCAGTCGAATAACATAAAGGCCACCCAACAACTTGAAGGGAAGAAAAAACAACAAAAGAAGGGTAAGGGGGATAAAAAACTCACTGATAATGCTGGCGGGGACAAAACAGAAAAATGAAAGGCGAGGTATCCATACAACTTGTGCACGGATGACCACCCGACCCATCTTTGTCCTCGACTTGCAGAGGCCCAAAAGTTTGTCACACAGCAACAACAAGCAGTGTTGACTAATCCCTTTCAACATGGGAAAAATCTAACTCAAGCCTCTACAAGCACAGAAGGGGGCAGCCAAGAAACCTGCCTGCCTCCAAACAATCCCTCATCCATGAACGTATATATGGTTAGGGGTGATGCTTTCATATCAACTAGAGCACACGATTATAGTAAACCAAGCTCTTCTGAGAAGGGTAAAGAAGCTAATATCCCATCTCTTCCTCTACATATTGAGAAGACGTTGGGAGAAACAATGACACCCATTCCAAAGGGTGCATTTAAAAAAGCTTCTCACAGCCCAAACGCAAGGGCCACCCAGAATTACTCTCTGGTGGAAGATTTATCACAAACCCCTTGTGCAATGTCTGCTTTGGAGGTCCTCCAAAGCTGCCATGCTCAGAGGAAATCCTTGTTAACCGCTTTGGGCTCTACTGAGACTTGTAATCTGGGTACCATCATGTTAGATACAATCGACGTAAAACCTCATCTGCCTTACCACGTAGCGTTTCAGATAGTAGTGGCTCATCCCATGAAGACTTTTACTTGGAATATCTTCCGCATGGTGGTTGACGAGGGCGCCTCGACATGTGTTATGTCGTTAGCATGTTGGAAGGCCATTGGATAGCCTGTTTTGTCTCCATCACCTACCCTCCTCATTCGACGGTCGTTCATTCCGACCACATGGCATCGTTCCTTCTTTCCCTGTGCAGTTAGGAGGGAAAACCGTGTGTGTCGAAGTAGAGGTAGTCGATGCTCCCCTCGACTATAACCTCTTGTTAGGATGAAGTTATACTTATGCTATGCAAGCTGTGGTTGCTACAGTTTTTCGAGTCTTGTTGTTTCCACACGAGGGCCGGATAATGACCATCGATCAATTGTCTTTCTCCAGACCTGACCCATCTTTGGGGGCATCCACAGTCCTGATGATTGATAATCCTCAACCAGGTGTCGTTAACATAGGATTTGGTTTGTGCCCATCCTTGATGGGTACCTTCGATTACCCACCTCCTCACGATGATATCAAATTTATATCTAATCACCATAAGGTTGAGATTTTTCAAGTTTCGTCGTTCCGCACGACTTACTTTGAGGATCCTTGGATTCTTCCTTCCCCATCAGCCATGATGGATGAGGAAGGGCACCCAGGCATGTACATGCCCTTGTCTCCTGCTGAAGTAGTGTACTCTTTAGTCCAGCAAGCTTCAACTAACCCTGATCTGACTCCTGCACAAGAGTTAGATCCACTTCTAGAGCCTATTTGGGCTTAGGGTTCTCTCGCTCACATCGATTCGTTAGACTTAGTCTTTCCTTCTGATGAAGCAGTAATCGAAGTAATGACTAGTCCAGACAAAACTTGGGAAGATCTTCATCACAGATCATATTTTCTCCCAGACTTAAGCCGAATCAAAGCAGGAGAATTCACCATTACCATGACGGGAGATCAATCGTGTCCTAATAATCTCTTAGCTACACATAAAATTTATGCTGAGGGAAATGTGGCGAATATCGCTGAAACTATACCAATCAACATGTCCCAAAACCCTGGAATCGTGGAGAATGTCTTCGTCGGAGCGGATTTCTCCCCCGCAGAGATTCAAATTTACACAGATATTTTCAAGAATTCCGCGACGTTTTTGCCTGGTCTTATGAGGAAATTCCAAGTATCGATCCAAAAATAGTTGAGCATGAAATGACAACGTATCCTGATGCTAAGCCTGTTCGACAGAAACTTCGTCCAGTTAATCCCAAGAAAGCAGCAACCATCAAGATTGAGGTTGAGAAATTACTAAAGGCATGTTTTATTTATCCTATCCATTTGACTCAATGGGTGTCAAATCCTGTGTCGGTCAATAAAAAACAAAGCACGATTAGTGTATGTACCGATTTCCATGATTTGAACAAGGCATGTCCCAAAGATAATTTTCCAACACCATTCATTAACCAGATCATTGATGAATGTGCTGGTTGTGAAGCCTTTTCTTTCATGGATGATTTTTCAGGATATAACCAAATCCAAATCAAACCCAAAGACCAACATAAAACGACATTCATTTGTCCATGGGGTACATTCGCATATCGTAAGATGCCTTTTGGCCTTAAAAATGCTGGAGCCACATTCCAGCGGGCCATGTCTTTTTCTTTTCATGACCTCAAGCATATAGTCGAGGCCTACCTAGATGATTTAACATCATTCTCTTGCAAGAGAACGAATCATCCCATACACCTTAGACTAATCTTCAAACGCTGTCACTACTTTAGGATTCGCTTGAATCCAAACAAGTGCAGCTTCTGCGTAACGTCAGGACATTTGTTAGGTTTCATTGTATCAACAATAGGGATCATGGTTGATCCTCTTAAGGTAGAGGCAATAATCCAGTTTCCCCCCCCATGCACAATCCTACAACTTCAGAGTCTACAAGGCAAGGCGAACTTCTTACGATGCTTCATCGCCAACTATGCCAAAATCACCAAGGGATTTATGTGTTTACTAAAGAAAGACATTCCTTTTTTCTAGGACGAAGCCGCTCAACGCTCTTTCGATGCATTAAAACATGCCCTCACAACCGCACCTCTGCTACGACCACCTAACTATAACAAATATTTCTTATTATATATGGCTGCCACAAAGTCAACCATTGGCATGGTTTTAGTTCAGGAAGATGATTCGTTCTTAGAATACATGATCTATTACCTGAGCCGAGGCCTCGTAGGACCGGAACTCAATTATTCTCATCTCGAAAAACTTGCGTTGGCAGTAGTTCATGTTGTTCAATGGTTCCGTCACTATGTTATGTTTCGCAAGACCACCGTCATTGCTGTTGTGAATCCATTCCAGTACATGTTGACATGACAAGTTATAGGTAGAAAAATAAGTAGATGGATAGTCATCCTCCAAGAATTTGACTTAGACTTCGTTTCAGCAAAGTCCAAAAAGTCATTGGTCTTTGCAGAGCTTATTTCAGAACTTCCGGTTGAGTCAGGTGACGTTGTGCCTGAGGAATCGCCTATCCGGGGAGATATGTTTTTGATTACATCTTTAGATCCCTGGTATGGAGATATACTTATCTATCTCCAGACTTTGAAGTGCCCCACCTCTGCTTCTCGTGACGAGCGTCGGCGGATACGCCATCAGGCTAATAATTATCTCATACTTGATGATACGTTGTATCGGAGAGGTGTAGACTGTGTCTTACGTTGATGTCTCACACATGATGAGGCAATCATCGTGCTCAACGATTGCCATACCGGAGTTTGTGGTGGTCATTTCTCTAGGCTGGCAACAACCCAAAAGATTCTACGAGTAGGTTATTTCTGGTCAACACTTATCAAAGATTGTATCGAATCGATCAAGAAGTGCCATCCATGCCAAATCTTATCTCAAAAGATGAGGGCACATCCCACTCCTATGTTTCCTGTCATCACAGTTGGTCCCTTCACTAAGTGGGGAATTGATTACACTACTTGCAACCCCCCGTCAGCAAGGGGGCACCGCTATATCATCATAGTTGTCGACTACTTCACTAAGTGGGTCGAAGCTATGCCAACGTTTAATGATGATGGAGAGACTGCAACTCTCTTCTTATTCAACCAGATCATAGAAAGGTTTGGCGTCCCGAGAGAGATTGTCACTAACCATGGAAGTCACTTTCATAACCAAATGATGACCGAATTAACATCAAAGCTTGGGTTATGGCAAGAGCATTCATCACCTTACTACCCCCAAGCCAATGGGCATGTGGAAGCTTATAACAAAACTCTTAAGACTATTCTACAACAAACTATCAAATCAGCCAAGTCAAATTGGCATTTGATGTTATACTCGACATTATGGGCTTACCGAACATCTGTTAAGACTGCAACCGGTTTCTCACCTTTTCAACTCGTTTATGGGTTGGAGCCGGTCTTGCCCATTGAATGTCAAATCCCATATCTAAAATTGGTAGTACAATTATTGCCAGACACTTCTCCACTTGAAGAACGGTTAGTACACCTTGAACAGCTTAATAAGTAGCATCGCGATGCGGCCCTTGCCAACAAGGCTCACAAACATAAGGTCAAGTGTCGGTATAATAGGTTCGTTCATCCTCATATTTTCTCTGAAGGTGACCTTGTCCTGGTCTATGACCAAGATAAAGACCCCCTGGGGGCAGGAAAATTTAAACCCATGTGGTTTGGACCCTTCATCATAAAAGAGGTATTAAAAAAGGGTTCTTATCGTTTGGTTGATTTTGAAGGGAATGCTTTGGCAGAGCCTAGAAATGGGCTCTACCTCAAGAAGTATTACTCATAGACAGGTCACTATGGGTAACCTTTTGTAACATATGTATAGTCTTTGTACTATTACTTTTTAGTTTCTTTTAATTGTTATGGACGTGTCATTGATGTTATCTTTCATCAATATGTCAGATGTCAAGTGATTCCGAGGTGTTCATTGGGTATGCAGACGGTGCTAGTCGGCACACGTGGAGGCTTGCCTTCGCAACTTGGGTAATCTTTACACCTCAGGGCCAGTTGTTATCTTCCAGAGGTATATGCTTAGGTGACACCACAAATAATGTCGCCGAGTATAGTGTAGTTATTGAGTTTCTTCATGACGCCTTGTCATTGGGTATCTCTAATCTCCGGGTCTATCTCGATGCTTAACTGGTTGTGTCACAACTAAATAGAGTATACTGGGTTCATGATCCAACTTTACACCGACGATTCCTTAGGGTACGTCTCTTAGAACAAAACTTTGAGTATATTACATATTTTCATGTTCCTAGGAGATTAAACCAAATTACAGATACTCTAGCTAATCAAATTTTAGATTGGCATCTTCCACACATATGAAAGAACATTGACATAAGCATGTAAATACATTTTTGCACATGTGATCCATAAGACACAAAAGATCAAAAAACCATATATAACATCATAAAACAACCAGAGTACATAGATGGACGCAAGTGCCTAAAAAATGGGACTAATAATGAGTCACAGGGCTTATGCCCTCAAAAAATATATACAAGTAAGTGCTCGTGGCACGTAAAAAGTCTAAATAGGTTCAGGGCCTATGGGCCCTGTTATAATAGTCCACAGCATGGGCTAAACGCCTAAACAATCAGACCCATGTCCGAGGTGCCCCCACTACATGAGGCTGCATGGATGG
This sequence comes from Picea abies, assembly GCA_900067695.1. Classification (NCBI taxonomy): domain Eukaryota; kingdom Viridiplantae; phylum Streptophyta; class Pinopsida; order Pinales; family Pinaceae; genus Picea; species Picea abies. Next base: position 989 of record CBVK0100240077.1, on the reverse strand, counting down.
TGACAGGTCCTCTATCTCTTCCATCGGCATTGTGCAAGTGAGTGCAGTGAAGTTCCGCTCAACTCGTCTAAGGACTCTCTCAGCCTCCTCGGATAGGAGGTTCCTTACTACTGCAGGTTGCACGGGTCCCACATCTGCATGCAACAAACGTTTACCCATCAAATACTCTGGCATACAAAAAAAAATGATATATATCACAAAAATGACATACAAATTACATATGCAAACAAAAAAAACTACAAAGGTGGAGACTTACCCATCTCCCCTCGCTCCTCACCAGGAGGCACGGATATCTCAGGATCTCTAGAGAAATCTATTCCTGCATATGGGTAATCCTCGATCACAGGGATCTGTCGCGACAACCACACAAAGAAGTCATCATCGAAGGACTCATTGGTCCTTCCACCACCCTGTCGTGGTAGTAACATTGCCCATGTACACACTGCAGGAAAAGAGGCATGATGTCCTCGTACTACTTCCCGAGGACTAAAGCTCAGAACTCTCTCAAAGAAAAATGAACAAAAGATCGTCCCGAACCCAAAATTCGTTTGTATCCGCTATCGAAAATCTGTCAATTGCCTCTTCATGCACTCCAGTAATGTGGTACTCCAATAAAAAATCTATGCATTCAAGCACTGGATCACTCAGTTCATCTGTGCGTGAGAAGCCTGATGCAAGGCTACAGAACCAGTAATCCGCACAATCAGTAATAATATCGCCTGCAACGATAGGTTAGTGATCTTACTGATAGGTACCTGGGAGCCCGCAAGATCAGTATCAGCCTCACAGTGCTCGGCTATCAGTTTCGATATCTTACTTGGTCCCGCATGAAACATCTTGAAGTTGACTGGTTCCCCTCTCCTTGAGAGGCCAGTCAAAAAATAGATATCCTCGATGGTGGGCACCAGTGATTGCCCCTCTAACATAAAGGCCTCTGCATCAGGGTGCTAGTAGTCAATCAAGGCATTGTGAGATCGGAAGAGCGGTTC
>CBVK0100240076.1:0-13663 GCA_900067695.1 Picea abies | reverse complement strand
CAGGGCATGGGTATAAAAACTAGATACATACTTCCATCTCAACCCTATGACCGAGGCTAAAGTGATCAAATTCACTACTCTACACCTTGATGGAGAATCTCACGAGTGGTGGTACCATGGGTTGGTCATGCTAGGACATGCGAATATCACCTCCTATTGGGACTTCACTCAGAAGTTAATGGAGAGGTTTGGTAAAAAGGATCTAGAGATACATTTCATAGAGTTAGCACAACTCAAACAAGAGGGGTCACTAGATGCTTACATCACAGAGTTTCATAAGCTATAAATGATAGTGCCAAATATATCAGAGCAGAGGCTTGTCATGTTCCTCATTTATGGGTTGTTAGAACCACTTCATAGTTGGGTAAAGGATTTCAAGACTGAGACCTTGTAGGATATTATTGTCAGGACAAGGAACATGGAGGGCATAGTCCAAAAAACAATTTTTTTTCGCAAACCCTTTATTCCACAAAAAGGCAAGGACAATAAGCCTAATGGGAAGGAAGGTATGCGTAAGGAAAGGTTGGATGAGGAAACAAGAAATGAGCTAAGGAGAAATAATATTTGTTTCCACTGCAAAGATCCATGGGGAGCTAAGGAGAAATAATATTTGTTTCCACTGCAAAGATCCATGGGTACTGGGACATAGGTACTAGGGGAAGGGTTAAGCCCATTATATTGAAGTACATTCAAATTCTGATGAGGAGGAGGAGGAGGAGGAGGTTTCTCTTGAGTAGGGAAACAACAAAAAGGAAGACACAGAGGAAAATCATACTGAGGAGGCCAAGGAGGTTGTTATAGCCCCATTATCTGGTACCCTAAGATTCAACACCTTCAGATTTAAGGGAGTCATAAAGGGATAGGGAGTCACAAACTTGATTGATGGTGGGGAAACCCACAACTTGAAGAAGGGGCCAAACCAAGTGGGGAAACCCACAACTTGAAGAAGGGGCCAAACCAATGATCACCACCCCATACAGGAATCCCAATAAGTTCAAAGATGAAGTAGAAAAATCAATCAAGGAGTTTCTTCACATGGGACACATAAGACCCAGTTCTAGTCCTTTAACTTCTTCGATGGTCTTGGTTAAAAAGAACGATGGGACCATGCATATGTGTGTTAATTATTGGGCCTTGAATAAGAAAACAATAAAAATAGGTATGCCATACCCATGATTAATGAGATTCTAGATGAGATACACGAAGCGGTGTATTTCCTGAAGATTGATCTTTGATCCAGATATCATCAGATCAGAGTCCATGAGGACATTCATAAAACCCCTTTAGGTGCCATTATGGGCACTATGAGTTCTTCATCATGCCTTTCGAATTGACCAACGTGCATGGCACTTTCCATTCATGCATAAATCACATATTTAGGAAGTAGTTGTGGAAGTTCCTATTGGTATTTGTTGATGATCTCTTGATCTAAAGTAAGACCTAGGAGGGGCATTTTGTGCACTTGGAGAAGTTTCTGAGTATTATGGATGAGCAGTCCTTATATGCCAAGGAATCTAAGTGCAAATTCAGTATGAGAGAGGTTATCTACTTGGGGAATATAGTCAGTGCAAAAGGAGTGTAGGCTCACAGGGAGAATATATAGGCTATACTATACTGGCCACCACCTAAAGATATCACACATTTGCGAGGGTTCCTTGGGATCTGTAGTTACTACAGGTGATTTGTGTCAGGATTCTCTCAGTTGACCACCCCTCTTACATATCTAACAAAGAAATGGGATTTTTGTTGGATAGAAGAGGCCCATAATACCTTTAATAAGATGAAGGAAGTGATGAGTTCTTTCCCCCTTTTGGCACTTCCTGATTTTACTCAGCCCTTTGTATTAGAGTGTGATGCATCTAGTGTGGGCATAGGAGAGGTTTTGATGTAGCAAAAGCATCTACTTTCATACAAGAGAAGGAAGATATCTGCCCTCAGGAGACTTTATCCTCTCTATAACAAGGAAATTCTCACCATAATGCATGCATTGGAAAAAATGATAAAATACTTGGTAGGTGGGAGGTTTGTGGTCAAGACTGATCACAACAGTTTGAGGTACTTCCTGGGGAAAAAGGATCTTAACGAAAGGAAACATAAATGGGTCAGTAAAGTGCAATCCTAAGACTTCAATATTGAGTATGTCAAAGGAAAGAACAATGTCTTTGTTGATGCTCTATCCATAAGACCATAGTTGTGCTTGTTATCATAGATGTTTGCGGATTAGAAATATGAGCTCCTCATGGGGTATTCCAAGAGAAAATTTTCTTGTGAGGCGATGGATAATAGCGTATAGGATGACATGTACAACATGGTAGATGATATCATCTACTAAAAGAGTCTCATATACTTGGTTCTGAAGTCCAAATTAAAGGATAAAATTATGAAAGACATGCATGACACACCTTTAACTGGGAATCCAAGATATTTCAATACATATAGGAAGATCAGAGAGAGGTTCTCATGGAAGGGCCTCAAAGATGTTTTATTGAGACATGTGCGGGAGTGTGTGAATTTTCAACAAAATAAGGTGGAACAAACCCGCCTTCCAGGATTACCTCAGCCACTGCCCACTCCATAGTAGAAATGGGAGAGCATATCAATGGACTTTATCATAGGGTTTCCAAAGATAGAAGGTCGATATTTCATTTATGTGGTGATCAATAGGTTAAACAAATTCACTTATTTCTTTTCCATATCCTCAGAGTGCAAAGCAACACAGGTAGCATATTTATTCTTTAGGGAGATATTCAAGCTTCATGGGTTGCTGAAAAATATTGTTAGTGACAGGGACAGTCGATTTATGAATTCTTTTTGGCAGGAACTATTTAGGCTCACAGGCATAGAGTTGACTCCCATTATGAGTTACCACCCACAAATAGATGGACAAATAGATAAAGTGAAAAAATGATCAGAGGGGTATTTGCGTAACTACGCAGTCGGGCAATAGAAGACATGGGTTAAGTGGTTACATTTGGGTGAAAATTATTATAAAACCACTTATCCTATGTCCATGGGGATGTCACAATTTAGGTAATTATATGGATACGATGCCCCATCCTTTGTAGATTTGGCATTTGGGGACAATAGAGCTCCCAAGGTGAAATAGTGGATTCAGGAGAGCCAATATATTCTTAAGGATCTTAAGGATAACCTACATATGGCCTAGAACCAAAATAATATATATGTAGATAGACACAGGTTCGAGCACACCTTGGAGGTAGGGAACTTGGTGTTTCTCAGGTTGCAGCCATATACACAGTCTTCTATGAAGAAAAGTGGTGCAGAGAAACTTAAGCCATGATTTTACGAACCTTATAGGGTGACCAAAAGATTTGGTGAAGTGAATTATGATCTGGAATTTTCAGAAGGGAGTAAGATTCATAACATGTTTCACATCTCTTGTCTCAAAATGAAATTGGGACAACACATCACAACTTCAACAAAAATGCCTCCATTGGATGAGGAGGGGTAGCTAATACTAGTTCCCAAGGAAGTATTGGAGATTCAAGAAAAGAAGATTTTGAATAGGGTAATCATGGAATATCTGGTCAGATGGAGAGATTTTCCTGTAGAAGACACCACTTGGGAGAGTGAACAAATTTTGTAGCACCTGAATCTACAATTGCTTTGGGACAAGCAATATCGGGGAGGGAGGATTGTCATGTCCCCTTCCAAGTGATCATGGGACTTGGATGCAGTAGCCTAAGTAATTCTTGTAGGGTATAGTCCTTAAGAAGGGAATTAATTAATTATTTAATGTCTAAAGGGGAAAAGTTCCTAACAAAATGACATTGGATAATTAAAAAAGGGAAAAAGGGAAAAAGTTCTTAAAGTGGCTTAGGAAGAATATGAAATGTCACTTAAATTGATTAAAAGGGTAAAAGGGTTGCAAAAGAGTCAATGAACAAATAAAAGTGAAAAGGGAGGGTTCCCTCTCTCATTCTAGCATTGGAATTTTTCTAATTTTCTCATTGAGAGATCTCATTGTGGTTTTGGAAGTCTAGGGACGAAAACCTTAGGAGGATTTCCAGAGATTGGCTTCGGTGGTGAGAACATCCACCCTAGCTAGTCTAGTTGGGAAGAGATCATATTCATATTTCTTCGATATTCTTAATTTGTAGTTGATATTTCATGGCAGGGTTTGAGTTTCCTTTCATTGTAGCTGATTTATTTTGTTTGGAGGAAAAATATTGGTTTATGTGGGTCGAATCTCATTGAAGAGGATGATTTAATGATCCAGATTATTTTTGACATGAAATGAGAATGAAGATATAATAAATACATGTACAGAGATATCTCAGATACCCAATATTATAACATAAATGTATCATACATGAAACCATAAACACAGATATACAGTAATACACAATTTTGTATTAATGAGCTACAATGTACAAAGATTGTAAAATACAAAGTGAAAGACTCGCTAGAATGGTGGCAACTTATCTCTGAGAAGAGATGTGTTGGATACTCACATATGTGACAAGATAATTTTACATTAAGGATCCAACGACCTTTTTATCATAAAGAAAATCCAAAACCCTAACCCCAAAAGATGAGAAGCCAATAGTTTCGTGGACCCCATTTTACGTAGTTTGGTGTATCAACTTCTCGGGGCGTAACTTTGGCTTACGATATTTGTTTTGGCCGCACGATAACTCATGGGAAAGGTATAATCGAGGAGATTCATTTTTGGGGCTCAATTAGAGACTTTTGATATCATTGAGAATATAGATCCAGAAAAACCTTCATTTAGGCCCTCAAAATGGCCCCCAAAGTTAAAAACTGCTCAAAATAGTAAATTTCCAAAATTCCCAGAAAACTGTTTTGAGTGAGTTGGAAAAGGTGGGTGGCTACCAATATCCACCTGGATCAATACTCCCTCCTTAGGAAGAAATTTTCTCCATTGTGTTGAGTGATCGGGGGAGAGGGAAAAGAGTTTTTTGAATCTACATCTTGATGAGTTGCTTGCCTTGTTGGATAAGTTGCGCTGCTTACATTTTTAAAGGTATTTAGGAACTTGTGGTTGGAAGGTGATGCAGGAGCATCTCTCCACATCTGCTAGCTAGCCAGACAACCACATCAGTGAGTGCATTCAAAGCCGAAGAGAGGCGCAACCCTTGTCTTCAATTTTGAATTTGAATGTAATTAAATGTTTTAGGCTGTTGAGCCATGAGGCCGTGCTTTGCACAGGCGTAGAGTAGATAGGCCTTTAATGTTTTGAAGGCTAAGATCTAGATCTAATTTGTGGACTAGACAACCCTTTCAATGCCATTGAATAGGATAGGTAGATTGGAGGGAAGAGCTCGAAGAGCCCCTCATGTAAAAGATCAATTTCGATCTCATTTGGAAGATAGAATAGAGGAGAGGGTAGTTAGCATAGAGAAGAGAAGATAAGATCCAAGACCTTGTTATAGGCCATGCTTAGGAACACCTTGTATAAACAGGCATTTGCCATTTTAATACAAACAACAGTTTTTCCTGCATGTATTCTGTGTTGAATGAATGTCTACGAGTGTTCTTTATATGATATGAATGTATGTTGTAGATGTATGTCAAGCATTTGTAGGGAGTTGTTTGAGTTTCAGGTTTGAGAGGTTCTTTGTGGTTTCATGCCAGGAGGGCATGATAGAGTACTGTGGTCTTTGAATACCAGTGCATAGATGCACTTCTGAACTCTGTGGATTTAGACAAAGACGTGCTGAGGCATAGAAGATGAAATCAAAAACTCAGGAGGAAGACCTCAAGGTTGTTGAATACCTTGGAGGCAGGGCTGTGAAGTAGAACATAGTTGTAGACAGAATCTCTGAGGAGTTTTCTGAAGCTCTACTAGGTGGGCATTGAGAAGGCACAAGGGAGTGCACAGAAGACAGAAGAACTCTACTGTGCGTTCAGATTGAAGACAAAATCACTAAGGATTCTGAGAGATTTGCCAGGTGGGCATTGAGCAGGTGTAAGGAGAGGACATAACTATTGGATGTTCTGTGAGAAGATACTCTACTAGGTGGGAATTAAGTAGGTGTGCAGATAGGCATAGAAGAAAAGAACTCTTTGAGTTCTGGATTAGAAGAAGAATCCAAGGAGAGGGATCTTCACAGGGTTGTTGAACACCCTGAAGGACTCAGCAAGAGGTTTCTTGAGTGAAGGATATCCAGGAGAGCGTCCATATTTCTCTATCTAAAGGAGAAGGAAAATGATAAATTTCTTAGAGGTCGAAGCTCCAGGAAAAGCTCAGAAGGAATAGTGCTTTGTGTGCACAGAGAGAGCCTGTAGAGGCATAAGAAGTTGAAGAATCCTTCAAGGATTTGAAGTAAAGCTCAAGAGGAGGCACAACAGTTGTTCGATCAGACTACAAAAGAGATTTGGACCATTGGTTTTCCATGTCCAGAAAGGAGTAGGAGGAGCGCATAGGGAGAGGAGATCGTGAGCCATCGGATCTCACTTAGATACATGTCAAACATTGGATCTAACAGGAGTTGCACAGGGGTTAAACCCTCGTAAGAAAAGGTGAAAGTCCCAAAAGGCATCGGGATATCGGGACTTCATAAATTGGGATATCGGAAGTCTTGAGGACAGGAGATTGAGAATATCCATCTTGAAAATAGTGAATTTAATCTTAGTCGTTCATTTGGAAGAAGACATGTGTCATGAGATCTCCCATATCGGGGATTCAGATATTGAAAGATAGAAGAGGAAGTCCTTCAACTTCACGAGCAGTGAAGTGGTGAGAAGATCAGGACCGTCCATCGAAGGAGGACAAGTGGCAGAGATCTAAGGATCTCGTGAACTCGAAGGTTCGCAAGGTGAGAGCCCAAGATTTGAGTGCTCGAAGTCGTGAGAATATTGTAGCCATTCATTTAGGAGGACAGGTGGTGGAGATCTGAGGATCTCACGAACTCCGAGGTTTGTAGGGTGAGAGCCCAAGCATTGGGTGCTCCAAGTTACGAATTCACGAGGAGCGTGGAAGGAGGATAGCCATTGGATCTGGGTCGCAAGAGGACCATTGGATCAGAACCCCATCGTATTTCGACGTTTCGGGGGTTCGGAGGTTAAGAGGACCTCATCTCGACATCAAAAGTCCCGAAGTTGTGAGTGGCGATAAGGAGTATTGATAATTTTGGGATCTCGTCACTCAGGTGTTGGGGATACTAAGGAAGTTTCACTTGGGGAGCAGAATTGTGAAGTGCCAAAAACAAGCATGAGAGACACATGGTAGAACTGCACTATGGGCCTGCGGAATAGACAAGCGAACACATGTCATATTGTGAAAGGAGTCAACTCTCCGTTGACTTCTCGGGTCTCGAAGGTTCATGAGATAAGAACCGGGAGTTTCACAACAAAAATCATGAATGGGCGAGAAGCAAGAGGTGCTAGCATTAAGCCTAGCGGATGATCATGCACAGGAGGCATTGACAAGGAAAGGGGCTATAACCATTTCGCGATCTCGGGTATCACAAGATTGGAGAGTAAGAGTCAGGAGAAACGACTCACGAACTCACGAGAGGCGATATTTCATCAATGGACCTTGGGTAAGGCTCTTGGTCATAGCACTGTGGTCGCATGGGAAGATAGGAGCTCGCACCTAGTACTGTTGGCACAGGGGGTCTCTGAAAGGACCTACGGATCAGGTTTTAATAGAAATTCTAGCAAGGAATCGAAAGAGCCACTTCGGCTCAAAGTTGAAATTAGAACGATCCTTAAGACCGGGAGGTCAGTGTAGAGACTCTGCCGAGGCAGAGTTGGCATCTACATCATCAAGTGGTATCAGATCTTGATTCTTACTTGTATATTTTAGGAAAGGGAAGCCAGAGAAGGAGAGCACTCTAACACACACATGAAGTGGTATCAGAGCTTGTTTCTGTTTGTACATTTCAGACAGAAGGAGCAAAGGAAGACAAAGTACAAAAACTCTGTAAGGATTGTTTGCAGGTAGGAAATAGTCCATAGACATCCAGGACGACTATAGCAGAAGCTAAAACACTCAGGGTTTAAGAGTGACAGCAAATGATTTGCCAGGAGGGTAGACAGAGACAACAACATGGCTACTAAAGGTCGTAGGTATGCTGGGAGGAAGACCAAAGCAGAACAACTTGCAGAAATAGATAAAGAGCTCGCTGATATAAGGGCAGACATAGAAAATCTTGCATTGCGGATGCAGTATAAATCCAAGCCAAGTTGGGTGTATGAATGGCCCATGAGGAAGGAAAAAGAAAAATGGCCAGTCAAGCAGCTGATGGTCATAAGACAAAGTAGGATGATAAGAGGATGGATGAGGTATGCAGAGAACCTCAATGGACCAGAAGAAGAAATGGTTCAGATATGTGAACCAGAGATTGGGAGAGATCTCAGTGAAATGGGATCGATTGAAGATCACAAGAACTTCCAGGAGGGCAGAGAAGAAATTCCCAATTTCCAGGTGGGCAAGGAGTTGAGATCAGCTGAGGATCTCATAGACTGTCATGAGGACAGCTAGAGAATTTCACAGTGCCAGGTGGGTAATGAATTGAGATTACTGTGAGATCTCATGGACTGCCAGAAGGGAAACGAAAGATTTCCAAATTGCCAGGTGGGCAAAGGAACAGAGATGGGATCAGTTGATTCCATAGACTGCTAGGAGGGCAGTAGAGAAATCCCAACTTTCCAGGTGAGAAAGGATAAGTAGATGAGGCTATTTGACAGTCTCATAAACTCAAAAGTGAGTTCAAACCAGCCAGAGCAGATGAAAGAAGAGGAGGAATATTAGAATAGCAGTCTAATGATTGGGGGAATTCAGATATTCCTACCATTTTCCCAAGAGGAGGTAGAAATCCGTGTTGCAGATGTAGCAACAAAAAAAGGACATCTAGATGAGACTATCAAAGAGGAATTGGAGAAGATATTCGAGGTTGCCCAAGAAGAAAAAGAGAATGAGCATTATGAGGAATGGCTTAACATTTTCGGCCAAGAAGATGAAAAGAAGGAAGCTACAACACTGAAGCTAATAGCAGAAGAAGAAGTCAAAGAGAAGGCAGGAAGATTAATTACTCCATGGGAGATGGAGCTGAAGATGATGGAGGATTGGCTGAATAATCCAGAGCCAGCAGGAGAACTGGCATAAATTGAACTGTCAGAGAAGGTGAATGAACAACAGGTCAGTCAAAGTGAGACTGAAGAGCTGAAGTCTGCAGCGGAGTGGACACTTAGTGCCATAGAATAAGATGAAGAAGAAAGCATGGGAGATCACAGTGATCTGCCCAATTGCAAAAAAAAATTGCAGCTGGGGAGACTACAAAAGCGGAGCCAACCATTGGAGCAGCTAAAGAAAGTGATCGAGATGATCAGGAAATTGATGATCAGGTTAGCAGAGATTGTCAGCAAGGAGAAGTTGGGTAGAGAAGTAGTAGCAGCAACAACAGTAGCACAAAAGAAGCAACAACAGTGAGGAGATGGAGCAGATGAATAGTTCCAGAGATTTGTTTTGGATCTAGGAGGATTTCCCCAGCTAAGAGGGGAAGCTCATGAGTAGGAGCTCATGAATTTTGAAGCTGAGGAGTATGATGCAGGAGCATCTCTCCACGTCAGCTCATGCATTCAAAGTTGAAGAGAGGCGTAGCCCTCGTTTTCAATTTTGAGTTTGAATGTAATTAAATGTTTTAGGCTATTGAACCATAAGGTTGTTCTTTGCACAGGTGTAGAGTAGATAGGCCTTTAATTCTTTGAAGGCTGAGATCTAGATCTGATTTGTGGACTAGACAGCCCTTTCAGTGCCATTGAATAGGGTAGGTAGATTGGAGGGAAGAGATCGAAGAGCCCCTCATGTAAAAGATCAATTTCGATCTCATTTGGAAAGGAGTTGTAGTAGAAGAGATTATGCACAAGAGAGAGTGAGTGTGCAAGAGAAGGAGCTGAGACTATCACATCCCACATTCAGAACACCCTTGTAAATAGACATTTTATTAATACAAACCAGAGCAATTTTTCCTTCATGATTCTGTGTTGTGTAGATGTTTTCATGTGTTCTTCATATGCTGTGAATGTATGTTGTAGGTTTGCATTTGCAAAGAGTTGTTTGATTTTCAGGCTTGAGAAGTTCTTTGCGGCTTCACACTAGGAGGGTGTGACAGAACACTGCGGGTTCTGTAGGATGTGCACATGGATGCACTTCTGAACTATGCGGATTCAGACAAAGACGTGCCAAGTGGGCACAAGAGCTGAAATCATCAACTCGAGGAAGAACTGTGAGGTTGCTGAACACCTCAGGAGGCAAGGTTGTGGAAAAGAACACAGTTATAGATAGAAACTCTCTTTGAGTTCTATAAAGCTCTGCCAGGTGGGCATTGAGCCAGTGCAAGGAGTGCACAGGAGGAAGAATTGTGCTGTGAATTCATTAGAAGCAAGAATCACTGAGGATTCTTGACACTCTGCCAGGAGGGAATTGAGTAAGTGCCAGAGCACACAGGAGGAACTCTTTGAGTTCAGATATTTGAAGAAGAATCCACTGAAGGATTTTCGCAGGGTTGTTGAACACCCTAAACAATCAACAAGAGGTTGCTTGAGTGAAGGATAGCCAGGAGGGCATCCAAATTCTCCATCTGAGGGAGAAGGAAAAAGGACTGAGTTCCTAAGGTCTAAGTTTTAGAGAAGCTCAGAAGAGATAACACTTTGTGTGCGAAGACTCTGCTGGAGCGTAGAAGTCGCAAAATCCTTCAAGGATTCAGGAGTAAGCTCAGGGGAAGCATCATTTTTATATGTGAAAGCGAGGACTCACATCGAAGAGCTCGCAGGTAAAGGAAAACAAAGGTCAAGGCCTTTAACAATTGGAAATTATTCCAAGTTTGAGAAGAAAGTGTGCACAAGATCAAGAGGAGTACAACTACCGTTGGATCTAGTCAGAAGATCTGGACCATTAGAGTTTACCTATGTCCAGGAAGCAGTAGGAGAAGCGCATAGGGCAGATGATTTGAACCGTCATATCTTGAGCGAAGAACCTGAAAACCATTGGATCTGTCGAGAGTTGCATGAGGTTTAAACCCTAACGCATAGAGCAACATAAGAGAAATTCCCAAAGGGGTGGATATTGGGATTTCGACATTCGGGAGTTCGGGAGTCCGAAGGATGAAATTTTGGGCACTTGACCTCAGAAAATGTGAAACTACAAAATAGATCTGAGTTGTCCATCTGCGGGAGGACGCATGTCACAGAATCATCTGTTTTAGAGATTCGGGCACCGAGACTCACAGAGGTGAGCGCCTAGACTTTGCAAGTGGTGAAGTCATGAAAGAAATCTAAGCTGTCCGTTGGAAAGAGGACACGTGTCACGAGATCACCCATATCGGGTATTCGGACATCGGAGGTCAGAGAAGGAAGTCCTTCCACTCCACGAGTAGAGAAGTTGTGAGAAGATCGGGATTGTCCATCTGAGGAGGAAAAGTGGCAGAGATCAAAGGATTGGCGAAGTGTCGAAGAATTCTGAGTGTAGGCTTCGCGAACTTGGAAGTTCACAAGGTGACAGCCCAATAGTTGGGTGCTCCAAGTCGCAAAATCATGAGGAGCAAGGACAGCCATTGGATCCAGGTCGCGGAGGACCATTGGATCAGAGCCTCATCACGTGTATCACGCATTCGAAGGTTAGGAGGTTGAAAGGACCTCATCTCAACTGCAGAAACCGCAAAGTGTCGAGAGCCAAGGAACGAGTGTGAACACGTGGTAGAACCACAAGGTGGATCCCGCGTGGTTGACAGGCAGACACATGCTACAGGAGGAAAGGAGTCAACACTCCATTGACTTCTTGCGTCTCGGGGATTCGCGAGATAAGAGCACGGGAGCTCAACACTGAAACTTGCGAAGCGACGAGTAGCGAGGGGTGCTAGCATTAAGCCTAGTTGGTGGTCACGTGTAGAGGGCACCGACAGAAGGGAGCTATACCCATTTCGTGATCTTGTGTATCATGAGATTGGGAAGGAAGAGTGAGGAGTTTCGACTCGCGAACTCACGAGATTGTGAGTTGAGATAAGAACCTTTGGAATTGGGCCTTGGTTATAGCCTTGTGGTCACTTGGAGGAGGTGGAGTTCACACCTAGTTCTATTCGCATAGGGGAGCTTCCCGAAGGACCTGTGGACCAATAATTTGTGATTCCAGTAGGGAATCAAAAGAGCCGATTCGGCTCAAAGGAAACAAAGAATGATCCTATGAGTGGACTTTGACCTCAGGGTTGGGGGTCTTCCTCAAGTGGTATCAGAGCTTGATTATGTTTGTATATTGCAAACAAAAGGAGCAGGAAGGAGACAAAGTGCTGGAGACACTCAGGTGTAGAGTGACAATAGCAGGTTTGCCAGGAGAGAAGACAAGAACAATGATATGGCTACTGAAGGCCGAAGATATGCTGGAAAGAAAAGCCTAGAGTTGATGGCTAGAAAATAGCGTAGGCTGTTAAGAGGGTAGTTGAGGCATGATGAAAACCTCAACAGACCAGAAGAGGAAAGGGTTCAGATATGTGAGCCAAACAATGGGAGAAATCTCAGTGATGCTGAGGATGAAATGGGATCGGCTGAAGATCTCAAAAACTGCTAGGAGGGTAGAGAAGAAATTCCCAATTGCCAGGTGGGAAAAGGGTTGAGATCGTTGCGTGATTTCATAGACTGTCATGAGGACAGCCAGGAATTTTCACATTTCCAGGTGGGCAATGGATCGAGAAGGCAACAAAAAGTTTTCAATTTGCCAGGTGGGCATGGGAACAAAGATGGGACTATCTAAAAATCTCATGGACTTGGAGGTGAGTTCGACTCTGCAAGGGGTGCTGATGAATATGGGATCAATTGATCTCATAGTCTGCCAGGTAAGTAACAAAGAAGTTCCATATTGCCAGGTGGGCAGGGATAAGCAGATGAGGCTAAGTGAGGGTCTCATAAAATCGGAAGTGAGCTTGAATCATCCTGAGGAGATGACAGAGCAGATAAGATCAGAGTTGGATTTCGATCAGCAGATGAAGATGACAGAAGAGGAGGATCTGAGGGATCTTCTAATGATTGGGGGAATTCAGGTATTCCTACCATTTGCCCAAGAGGAGGTGGAAGTCTCCATTGTGAATGTTGAGGCAGAAACAGCAGAAGGAGGACAGCCAGCTGAGACTGTCAGGAAGGAAGCATTGGAGCAGACTTTGGAAGCTACCTAAGAAGAAGGAGAGGATGAGTATTCCAAGGAGTGGCTCAATACTTTCAACCAGGTAGCTGAAAGGACTGCAACATGGGAGTTTGCAGAAGAATAAGAAGAAGAAGAAGACAACATTAGTTTGGCTGATCTGTATGAGAAAATTGAAGCCCTGGAAAAGAGGGTGAAAGTGCAGAGTGTGCACATCCAATAGGTGAAGTTGGAAGCAGCTAATGAAGTAGGAATGGGAGATCATTACAATCTGCCAGACTATAGAACAATTTTGCAGCTGAGGAGACTGCATGAGCAGAGCCAACCACTGAAGCAGCTAGACGAAGAGATCGAGAAGATCAGAGAGCTGATGATCAGGTCAGAAGAGACTTCCAGTGAGGAGAAGCTGAGCAGAGAAGTAGAAGAAGCAGCACCAGCAGAAGCACCAGCAAGGAACTGGAGCGAGGAGACTCCAAAAAATTCTTTGGGATCCAGCAGGATTTCCACAGCTGAGAGTGGAAGCTCATGAGCAGGAGCTCATGAATT
>CBVK0100240075.1:0-13663 GCA_900067695.1 Picea abies | reverse complement strand
CAACATTCAAGATTGGGGTGCCTAAGTCAACGACCCTCAAGTGATTTCGGACCCCCTTGCCATTTTGCCATTAATAAGGGGGGGGGAGGGGGGGTCCAGAATGGAGTGGTATTGTCATAGGGCCTCCTCCTATCGTGTCACCTCTTGTGTTGTTTTCTCCCCTGCCATATATTCTCCACTTTTCCACGTGACATGGCCCACTTCCTATCACTCCTCATCATCTGCCGACATCTGTCCCACTCCCTTCCACGTCGTCTTTCCATAACTGATGTGTCCCCCTCTACCAATTATATCCCGCCACCTTTTCTCTTTTTTGTAAGCTCCCTCTTGTCATGTGTCTCGCCCCTATCATCTCCTTGGTCACTCCCTTTCCCCTTTCCATGCTGAGCATGCCAAATCATCCCCGCTTGACCTTCGTTCATGCACCATCATGTGCCCCCTTCATCGCCCCTACCTACAAATCTTTCCAAGCAGACAGTTGGTGTATACAAGTGGCACCATGAGAAGACCTCCACATCCCAAAAGGCAGAGTTGATCAAGGTTGTTCATGATCCCAAGGAAGCAGTTATTGAAGTTGTTGGTGGTGATTAGACATCATTTCCACTATAAATGGAAAATCCAGCAAAGGATTAAAGGCATGTTGATTCATTCATAGGACTGTCAGGAGTCTGATTGCATATGTCATAAGTGCACACTCGTTCAAAGATTGCATGTGCAAACTGCCAGTAGACATGCAGACATAACGTTTTTAATGAAGTGTCTCATTTTCGCTGTTGTTGTTTTTCTTTGAGTATATGTAGGCAATTTTCCCATTTTCAAAAGGGGTCGATGGTTGAGCTAGGCTCCCGATTGTAAATTTTTAATGAAGCACTGACCACTCTGGTTATGTATTGTTACTTGAGACTTCTTGTCTAATGAATATCAGCCTCTTTCCATCTCTCTGTTTACACTGTGTTAGAACCACTTGGAATTGGAGGATCCAGTCAATTTGCACTATTATAGGATGATGTAGGTTGGATCACTGTAATAGTTGCATTGTTTCTAATCAGTTCTTGTGTTTTCTCAACGTTGGATGACTTGGAATTGGAAGATCTAGTCAAGTCATCTTTCAGCTCCCCCTGAAACTTTGAACCAAGAGGATATTGTCTTCTGATTTTTTCCTCCACAAGCTGCCGAAAGGTATGATACCCAAAGCGGTCTTGTTCACTCCTCCTACCAAGTATACCATCCACTCATTTTATAATCAACCCACTAACAGAAGTTAGATCAAGACCTCTTTTGTTTTTACTTACCAGGCCCGATTTTCTGAGTTAAAGTGATATCTTCCTGGGTCTCTATCCACTCGACCACACCCCATTAAATTAATTGTGACATAAAACTTATGGGCATTGGGTTCTGCTTCTGCTGCAATCTAGGAGTGACTTATGAAGCTTACATTTTTGGCATCGTTGTCAGGGATGATGTTGAATATTTTCCCCGGGATTGAATGACAATGTTTAACTGATTTTGAAGGTGCATCAGATATCATAACTATTGAGATTGCTACTGTACACCTAGTGACTCCACTGATGCAAATCCATTGGGCGAATCCATTGATGCGAACCCACAAGCGACTCCATTGTTTTAGTTGTGGCTTCTAGAGGCAGACATACAAGGTCTACTCCTCAACTGCCGTTAGCGCCACCTGAAGCTGACCCAGAGAAGATTATCAGAAAGGGAAATTCCTTTGAAGGAGGTACTTCTACTACTAAACCAGGTATTTCTGACGATTTTCATGAGTTTATAGAAACTCCAATGCCTTCATCTCATCCTGTTTATTTACCTTCTGTTGGATCTTCTCATAGTCTAAATTTTGGGAGTGTTCCTGCTTAGTTTTCTCCTCCTGGTCTTGAATTAGTAGGAGAAATCCTTGTCACTCCCCTCTCCCCTGAGGTGGTACCCTGGTTAAGACCCAACACCTTTGAATATTTTCCTACCTCAGGTTCTACCACCCATTCTCATATTAGTACTATTGTTGAAGAAAGGGAAAATTCTATTCCTTTCAGCCCACAAGCTTGTTCTCTAAATTCCCTGTTGTTCCCCTCCCATCCTGTAAGATCAGTTCCTGTCTTTTCAATTCAAACCTCATCTCCTCCTAGTTCTCCTACACCCATTTGTTTCAGGATTAATCCGTAAGTGCAGACACAAACCGATATCCCTAGATCCACCTGGATCTAGAACAAAACAGGACAGAATAATACTCTTTCCCTAGATCTAGACTATTGAATGAACTAAGAGATTAGGATCATGCACATACCTTATGAACACTTTCCTTGGGTCTCTATTGTTCCAAGCTTCGCTCCAACGCTCTTGTCCCATTCAGATCACAACAGTACAAACCAATCGAAGTGAAGGCAGATCAATATATTCAATAGCTAATCTATACATATGATCAAGGAGTTATGTAATAAAGTGACATCATCTTTATGGGAAAGGGAGATATTACTGTATTAAATTGATATAAAGTGAAAATTACAATCTGAGCCTTGATGTTGTAGATCTCCTTTCGATGGCTCCTAGCTCTGGCACACACACTTGCTCATGCATGAAGAAAATCAACCACTTTTGATGACCTTGTTGGTGTCTCTAGCTGTTGTAGCATCAGTCCTCCATATAGTCTTGCACTAATTATCCAATCAATCTCTTGCTAGTTTGCTTCCAAAATTTTCCATGAGCCATCTCCTCAATATATAGGAGAAGATAGATTAGTTACTTGGATAGGAAATGATCCCAAGATATCAGGAAAGCCAATACTTAGATAACCATTCTCTAGCCAACTCATTCTTCTAGAAGATTCCCTTCTAGAAAGTTCGAGAACTTTATCGTTTTCCTCTTTAAGAAGATGTTCACACCCTGACAATTAGGTACAGTGCAAACCCCTCACACCCCAGCCTGATGCAGCCTGCGAGAATCAAGTATTCTCGCAAGAAAATATATAGGCAGCCTGCGAACCTCTTTAAAAAATATGATTTCTGGAAGCAGACAAGTGTAACTTTTCTCAGGAAAGTGTCCTTAGTGAAGATCTTGATTTTCCATTATCATAACATCATCATAACATCATCACGATGACCCAAATTGTGGATAATAGACTGCCCCCCCAAAGTCTGAGAGTGGAACTAATGACAGTCGATAGACTTTGTAAACCGCATGTGTGTGTCAAGAACCAAGAGCACATCTAGTCAGAGACCTACAAACATCCAAGCATCAACAAAATATCATATATATCAATTCTGAGGTAGGCATTCCCATACTCAGATCATAGATAGATGACATCATAAACCAAGGTCATGGCCACCAATCATACACTGTGGATCCATGCTGTCACCATATAGCACAGCCACTTGAATACACTGTGGATCTGTGCGACAAATTTTCAATCAAGACGACATAGCCACGAAACATACACAGTGGATCTATGTGTCACAAAATATACATACTCCATCGCAACCTAGATCACAAAGACAATATCCAGGGTCTTCAATCTCATCGCCCAAAGTACGAATCTAACCATGTGATTACATGTGTCGAAGTCGAACATGGTAGAAACCACTTGATTACTGGTCATTGATGTAACTATTAACAAGTGCGAGGGAAATCACCATTGATGTCAATGACTCCCAAGGTACTATGGTACAATCCATCGACTGTGAATAAATGAGTTGATGTCGAACACCCGACGAAAATCTCTCGATTAGGGGTCAATGATGTAAACCCACTGTTGAAAGTGAGAAATTTGTCATTGAGGCATGCAGCTTCAAGGTACCAAATAATTTCTAAGTCTTGATTCTGGATAATGTGCTGAAGTCGACGAAACAAAACTCGTCACAGGAGGGCCTTGATGTATCCCCCATCAATGACACGAAATGAGTAACATAGTTTGAAGGTGAAACAGAGCACGTAGCAATTGGACTTTGGACATAGGGAAGGCCAACACGGAGTGAAAGGATAACTGCAGATGGTCGATTCAATAGAGGTTTCAGACGGACTGCTCTTGAACATATGAATGACACGACCAATGATTTGGTAGCATTGACTCAAATACGACACATAGAAAGACCTTGTTATCAAATCGAATGAGAGACAAATGGATTTCCCAAACCGGATTCAAATGATGAATAGGGGGTGTCATGTTCAAGAGTGACACTTACTGCCAATCAATTCAAAGATGAAACATATCCCTTTCCCAAATTCCCCCCCACCATTTATGGAAAGTACCTCTTTATTTTTACGCAAGCTTGAAGAGGATCACATATGCTTGTTGATATAAGCTCATCCTTCGGATGAGTCCCTTGGAGTATTTTTAACGAACCCTAGGAAGGAGTGGTTCGGTCCCATTACAAGTCTGTCAATGTTTGTTTAACGAGTCCAGAGATAGTAAACTCGAAGGTTTTTCAAGATTATAGAGTTTTGAAAAACACTTAAAAGAGAACTCTCTCAGTTCCTTTTTTGTATAGTAGTCCAACGAGACTGAAAAAGGGTTAAACTATCACTCGAAAGATGCATACTTCAAATACTTTAATGAGCATGAAAATAGCAAGGTCACTCGGAAATCTTTTCTCATTTAGAGAGTCTGAAAAGAGCTTAAAGAAAAATCCAGGGGGGTTCCTTTTTCGTATAACCACAGCGAGCCCGAAAAATTGATAAAACAACGCTCGGTCACATTCTTATGTTTTTCACAAGCGCAAGAACGGACAAAAGGTGCTCAAGGTTTTAGGTAAAAACCATAACAAACAATCAAAATCACACCACACCAGGTAAAAACTTCTGTCCATAATAATCCATGTTTTGCACCTACCAATCATTTCACTCATTTTCACATTAGTGATTAGGGTTAAATAATGAATAAACATAAAAAATCCACATTTGATATAGTAAAAAGTAATTAAAATGAGTGAATAACAAAATTTACCATATCATTTCACCCTTTTACCTTTGAACTCCAAAAAACCCTCATTTTACCCTCCACATTCGGTGTTGATTTCTGGGGGCTACGGGTGACCATTTAATGAGCCGTCAGCAGCATTTTGGTAAGTGCTCCATTCTTTATCTTTTCATGGTTTAAAAATTCAATTTCATTGGTAAAAAGTTCAGTTTTAAACTAGTTTTTTGAACCTTATGCGCATGGAGGCATTCTCGCAGGTGACCCATACGGGACCTGCGAGAATGACTCATTCTCGTAGGTGGGCCATAGGCCGCCTGCAAAAAGTTCACACTGTGCAAAGTAGGCCACCTGCGAACAGTGCAGAATTCAAAAATTTATGCAACGTTTAGCCAATAGCAAGAATTTATCTCATGAATAAGATCACTAACCATGTTTGTATGTGTCTTATGCAGGTTATTAGCCACAATCATGGTGTTAGAGTGGCAGGAATGAGAGCACGAGGAGGATAATGCCAATTCCGAAAACCATCCTCCCACCATAGCTGCACAAGAGACTGTGGTCTCTTAAAGTATTTCTGTATCCCGGGCATGAGAGCCCAAGTTCCATTACTGGAGTAATTAGTCCGAATGTGGGATCCGGACCAACAAGTGTTCATCGTGGGAGCTCATAAATTCACTATTGACATCGAGGACATCTATTTTTTGACTGGATTATCCAGGCGCGGGTCCTATGTCAATTTGACTGGCAGTAGAGCAGGGGGTTTAAAAATGAGGGAGTATTGCAACCAGTACTGCATGCCTGAGGCTGAACAAAAGAAAGGGAAAGTGGCAATTTGGGGAGTAACTGATTTGACTCTCCACACTATTCTCTTTACCATTTCTCAGATGGAAGGAAGTGCTGCTCCACATATGGCTCTGCAGAGCTATTTCCAGTACGCCATCGAGTGTACTGAGCCCCGGGTATTTAACTGGGCTGATGCAGTATTACGCAATATCAAGAAACAGTTGACTAAGTGCAGGTGTGGAGATCTGAAATAGTTCGGATATGGGTATTTGTTAGTGTCCTTCTTCTTAGAGAGGGTCCCTGTGCTTCGATTACAGGTTGAGTGGCACTTGCCGGGTCCCAGCGATCCAAGGATGTTGCGGTGGTGTCGGCTCATGGCCCGACATGTGGCAGGACCTATCGTCAAATATGACGACATTTTCTTCGACTGGTTGCAGAACCAGATGTTAATGGTGGACGACTACACATATGTCGGTCTGGATTTCCGAGGAGACCCGGATCTAGCACTTCCTGAAGATGCTCAGTGGGGAGACCTCGGTAAGAAGAACACAATTTTTTTTTGTTTTTAAATGTTTTTGAATTTTTATCACATTTAAATGTTTTTGTTTTTATATATTTATCTGAAGAATAACACCAAATACTTGTTGATAACACAGACGTTGGACCATATCGACCTACTGGCAGTTCTCCTATCCAGCGACGAGGAGAAGCAGCAGTAGCAGTTCCACAGTACGTCGAGGATTATTTGACGGTGGAGCAGAATTTAGAGGGTCTGATGGCAGACGTTCCAGATATGACCCTGGAAGAGATTCCTTGACATGATCAGCGTCACACTGTGGGGGTTTCTGCATCTATGGGTCGACTACTCTGTAGAGTTGCTAGGACATTAGTGTGTTATCACAAACGTCATCCGTGACGTCATTATGTAGAAGCCAAGAGCTTCAATTTTTGATATTTTGGTCTTCGAACAAACATTTTGTAAAACAAACTCTTTTGATCGTTATATATATACACGACTTCTACCGGTTTACTTTTACATTGTGTACATTTTAATGTGTTTGATTTATAAATGATTTAAATGCCTGTCCAATACATAATTAGCTAAAGCATCTGTTAATGTATTAAGACATCTAGGAATATGTTGATATTCAATATGATCAAAATGTCGTTCTAAGAGGCGAATCCGCAAATATACCCTTAATAAAGTAGGACTTCGAATAGACTAGACATTACTTAGCTGTAGTACTACCAGCTGCGAGTCAAGTCGCACAACCAAATGACGAATCCTGAGAGAGATAGCATCAACCAATAACTCAATAACGGTGCTATACTCTGCGATGTTGTTGGTTTCCCGGCCAAGACATACACCTCATAAAGATATAAGCTCATTTGTTGGGGCATAGATTGCCCATGCAGTGGAAGCTAGGTTCCAAGTACTAGAGCTAGCACCGTCAGCGAAGCCAATATAAGGTAGCGAATACTCTGACATTTGGCAATCAAACTCAACGTCACGTAAGGGCAGAGACCAGATAATGTCAAAAACAAACTAAAGTAACACACACATAGTATGATACATAAAATACACGTACTTGTGCACAAATGACTTATGCATAGTACTTCATTAAGTACAACCCATTCCTGGGTTCACTCAAAGGTACACCATCATAATCCACTAGCTCATATGCTCCTTTTTCCAAAACTTTGCTAACAATGTAAGTCCCATGCCACATTGGTTCGAATTTCCCAGCTCCTAAGACATCTTTATCTTGTTCATATAATAGAAGGTCTCCTTCAGAGAAGACATGAGGTTTGACATGCTTGTCATATTGTGCCTTAACACGTTTCTTCTGGACTTCTATTACAAGAGTAGCGTCACGGCGAGTCTCGTCTAATCGCACCAGATACAACAGACATTCCTCTTCAGCAAAAGTATTGGGTAAGAGTTCTACAGCTAGCTTCAGAGAAAGTATTTCACATTCTATTGGCAGAATGTCTTCCATGCCATAAACTAACCGAAAGGGTATAAATCTCGTAGCAGATTTAACAGATGTCTGATACGCCCACAATGTTGAAAACAACATCATGTGCCAACTGGTTTTATGAATTCCTATCATCCGTCAAATCATAGTTATGAGAACCTTATTGATTGCTTCGACCTGGCCATTAGCCTGTGGATAATAGGGTGTTGAGCTATCATGATGAAGGCCCAACTTTTCCGTAAGTTCAGACATCATATAATTTCTAAAATGACTACCATGATCGGTAATGATATCCTGAGGAACACCAAAATGAGTGATGACATGGTTGAAAACAAATAATGCTGCAGTCTTTCCAGTATTATCGAATGTTGGCATCGCCTCGGCCCACTTAGTAAAATAATCAATAGCTACAATAATATAACCATGCCCCCCAGCCAAGTGAGGGTGACATGTCATGAAATCAATGCCCCATTTTGCAAAAGGACCTACTGAGACCACAGGATGAAGGGGAGCAGGATGCAACCGAATCTTCTGATTGTAGGTCTGGTAGGCATGACACTTCTGAACAACAGTAATGCAGTCATTGAATAAGGAAGGCCAAAAGTATCCTGCACGTAAGATCTTCTGGGCAGTAGCATACCTAGACATATGACCACCACGTGCTCCTGAATGGTAGTCATTCAAAGCTTTCTCAGCTTTGTCAAAAGTCAAACAATGCCGAAAGACAGAGTCAATGCCTCGACGATAAAGAGTATCGCCGAGGATAATATAATAATGTACTTGATAATGGACACGATGGCATTCGGCGCTAGACAAAGCAGGTCAGAAAGTTTGAGTTTGGAGATATATAATGATATCTCCGTACCAAATATCGTCAGTACTGATAAGGAAAAGTGATTCGTCAGGTAACGAATTGACTGCTACTTTTTCCGTGGCAGTGTGGGGAAAATCACAAATTAACTCAGCGAAAACTAAGGATTTCTTCGAAGTGGCACGATCGAATTCCAAATCGAACTCCTGGAGAATGACAATCCACTTGGAGTACTTGCCTCCCAGCAATTGACGTGTCAAAATATGTTGCATGGGGTTACAATGTGAAATCACTGTAGTTTTCCTGGAAAGAATATAATGGCAAAAAAGTTGAACCACTTGAACAGCAGCCAAAGCCAGTTTTTCAACATGTTGGTACTTGATTTCAGTGGAAGTGAGACTTCGACTCAAGTAATATATAACATGTTCATCGTGTGCATCATCCTCCTGAACGAGAACCATGCCGATAGTATACTCGAAAGCAGCTAGATAAAGAAAGTAATCCCGACTATAATCAAGAGGGAAAAGAAGAGGAGCTTTCGTAAGGCACAACTTTAAATCTTCAAAAGCGTTGTTGGCAACTTTATCCCAGACAAACTCTGAACCTTTCTTTAGAAGACGTGTAAAACCCCGAGTAATCTTAGTGTAATTCGGGATGAAGCGACGAAGAAAGTTGGCTTTCCCCTACAAACTTTGTAACTGACGCAGTGAAGAAGGAGGAGGGAGATTAAGAATCGCCTCAACCTTAATAGGATCTACCTGGATCCCATGGCGTGAAACAATGAAACCGAGGAGACGACCAGATTCTATGCAAAAGACACATTTATGAGGATTCAGGAGAATGCGATAGAATTGACAATGAACGAAAATTGCTCAGAGATGATTAAGGTGATCGACTCGACGTAAAGAATGAGCTGGCAAATCATCCAAATAAGGTTGAACGATATGCTTTATATCGTGAAACGCATAAGACATAGCACGCTGAAACGTAGCACCTGCGTTCTTAAGACTGAAGGGTAGTTCTCTATAGGCAAAAGTACCCCAAGGACAAATAAAAGCAGTTTTATGTTGGTACTCAGGAGCGATGTTAATTTGATTATAGCCGGAGAATCCATCCATGAGAGAAAAGATTTCACTACCGGCACAGTCATTGACGATCTGGTCGATGAAAGGGGTTGGAAAGTTGTCCTCTAGATAGGCTTTGTTAATATCCCGATAATCAACACAAATGCATATACTACCACCTTTCTTATCAATCGGTACAAGGTTGGAAACCCATTCTGTCAATGCCACAGGATAAATAAAACCGGCTTTAAGAAGTTTTTCAACTTCGAGTTTAATGGTTGTCGCTTTACGTGGATGGACAGGATGAAGGCACTGCCGGACTGTTTTGGCTCCAGGGTATGTCTTAGTTTCATGGACAACAATAGCAGGGTCGATACCCGGCATCTCTTCGTAACTCTAGGCAAAGATATCACGAAATTCTTTAAACAAGAAAGTATAGGTGACAATTTCTTCGGGAGAACACGAAGATCCAATATGAACATTCTCGACTATCCTAGGTTTAACTGAAATATCTATGGGTATCGTGGGAGAAATTTTACTGAGGTTCCCTTCTCCAAACACATCACGTGTATATTGGGGAACTATGGATATAACAACAACGGTCGACGGAGTCGAAATCCACTGATAATTCTCAAGAGTGTGTTGTTCCAGAAACAGTATAGAACGATGATGCCCATCGTCCCAAGGGGTGTCCTCCATGATGGACATGATCATCTCGTCAGTGGGAAAGATGACACAGAAAGGATCATGAGACAACTCATCAAAAGAAGAAGTAGTAAGGGTTGCCGATTGAATGGATTATTAAGCGGACTCAACCAGACTTATAGGCATAACGTCACCGAAACGAACACGATCTCCAGGATCAGGGACTATCCAAGGGTCGCCAGACACAAGAAGTTCATGAGGTACAGTAGAGATCATATTAATAGAAGCAACTGACGAGTGTGGAATATCGGGTGGTGGTGGTATGGGGAAAGTACCCATTAACAAAGAGTCTTTTAAAAGACTGACTCCAACATTCTCGTAACCTGGTGGGGTTTTGGCTATGAACGGTACATTGCCAGTGTGAGTATCGGCATTAAAGAAGGCAATTTGATCAACCGTAACCACTTTTCCTTGGTGAGGAAAACGTACGACATGGAAAAGGGTTGACACAACAACACGCATAGAATCGACCCAGCTACGACCAAGTAGAAGATTATAATCTAGAGGAGCATCAAAAACTTCCACTTCAACCTGGATGGTCTTACCTTCGAGAGTAACAGGCAACGACGGAAGAACACCGTAAGGCTTAAAACCAGAGTTTTTGAAGGATCTCAAAGTATTTTGTGATTCATTTAAAGGAGGAGAGCCAATGGCTTTCCAACAAGTAAAAGACATTACACACGTAGAGGCACCCTCATCAATAACAGTCCGACAAATGCTCTTGTCAGTGACAACAACTTGTATTTGAAATGCAAGTTGTGGGGGTAACCTTGGAATATGGTCTTCCAAGTCAAATACTATCAAATTCGTATCCGTGGGATCAATTCCACCTATAGCTTTCAAAAGAGCCCTTCGCTGTGCAGGACAAGACTGAAGGACTTCAAGGGCAGACATCGCTGAAGGTGCTTGGGCCAGATCTTCGACAATGCTATAGTTTTGGGCCGCACGAGCATGAGGATTGAATGCCTATTTCTTAACGACGCCTTTCGGGGGTGGTCGTATAAAGGTATCAAGGCTCGGTCGTTCGAGATGAAGAGGACCGTTTGTGGGTGGATTCGGTGGAGAGGGTTGTACCAGATCAAGAGGTAAATCGTCAACCTTCTCCTTAGAAGGAGTATAGTCTTTAGCTCTAGTGATAAGTGCAACATTGTCTTTCTTGGAATCACCGGTGCACATCAAAACATAAGATGTTGTAGAAGTAGAGGGTTGGTCGTGGATGACCAATGAAGCCTGTTGTTGAGATGGGAAGGGTTGAGACAAGACTGCCGACGTAGAGGGTTTCGGAATTCCTTGAAGGAACTTGTTAACCTTGGCACGTCTTGGACAATCCTTCATGTAGTGATCGTCACCACAGATAAGGCAAGGGTAGCGTGGTTTGTGCTTATCCCGGTATTCAACAGGAGGGGTTTTGGTTTGCTCATTCTGATTATTATTTTAACTCTCCTTATTCTTGCCTCTCCCTTTCTTAGATTTATTCTTACCGGTCGGCGTAGATTGAACAACGTTCACTTCAGAAGTTTTACCGACGGGAGGAGTAGGAGACGAAGCACTTTAAACATTAGAAGAATTGGATTTAGGGGTTGTAGTTGAAACGGAATGTGAGTGGGTATGAGTGGTACCAATCACACCATCAACTACATTTGAGGCAGTTGGAGCAGTAGAAGTGTTGGAAGTACTAGGACGAGGTAAATCAAGTAATAAGGTGTAAAGTGTTCCCGTTTGTGAATAAACGAGATCAAGATACTGAGCATGACTTATAGCCTGCTCCTCTGTAACAAAACCACCCATAGCAATGTCTTTACCAATTTTGTTTACGAAGGATTTCGTAAACCATTCTGCCAGTAACTGATCAGGGAGTTCAAGTTTGATGAGACGTCGTCTCCGTCTCCACTCATGTATATGATCCGAGATGTGAGTACCTTTAGTTTGTTTAAAAGAAATCAAGATCTCGGTCCCAGTATCGTAACGGATCGGCAACTGGTAATGTGTGAGAAAATCCATAGCTAAGGTGTTGAAATCATAAAAGAAACCTCGTGGCAATTCAATATACCAC
The DNA here is from genome assembly GCA_900067695.1 of Picea abies. NCBI lineage: Eukaryota > Viridiplantae > Streptophyta > Pinopsida > Pinales > Pinaceae > Picea > Picea abies. The sequence continues at coordinate 1,347 of CBVK0100240075.1, read as the reverse complement.
TTCCCACGGTAAGGGTTCATTGAAAAAGACGTTACCGGTTCGTTGAAAAAGACGCAGACGAATGGAGTCATCCATCAGTGATTTGGACAAACACCATAAATGAAAATTCATGACATGATTATTTGGGTCCTCTCCCGCCTTGCCATCGAATTTCAGAATATCCGATGGGAGCTTAGCAGGAATAGCAGACCATTGGGGAGAGTGAGGAATAGTATCGTTTAGAATCCTAGACAAATCTGGAAAATCCAAGGTAGCAAGAAAAGGTAACTGTCGGTTTACTTGCGGGTACTGATGGCTTTGGGGTGGAAGCCCTATCAGCAGACCAACAGGACCATAAGCAGATTGTCCATAGAGGGAAGGCCCTAGCTGATTCGGTGGTGGCCGGATAGGGTAGTAGCCCCAAGGATTATAACCTTGAGTTTGAGTAGGGACTTGGGGTTGAGTAGTATGACCCGAACCCCAAATAGGATTAGTTACACCCGGATATGGTTGGCCTACAGGAGGGACAGTTGTCTGCCCCCCAGCATTTTGAGGAAAGTTTTGTAAAAGCTGATTCCAATACTGGGCCAACTCAGGAGGTATATTTATTCCAAAAGGGGAGGTTGGTCCCCCTACCGTAGGTATAGTTCCACCCAGGAGTTTTGTACCAACCGTAGTTTGTGTGGTAACTGTGTTGTGTCTGGGAAAAGGAAAAGGAACTGTACCACCCTGTCCACCAACAGGAATCTGCAAGTTTGGTGCAACAGTCGGGATAGTGCCACTAGGATTAGGATTTCCAGTAGGAAACTGAGGAAGTGTCGGAATGAAACCGGGAATAGGATGCCAAGGAAAAGGAGGACCACCTGGAGAACCGGCTAGGGTTTGTGGAGGTGTTGGATTGGAAGCATTCAACAAAGCATTCAACGCATGGTAACCGGGTGGTAATGTCGGGATGACATCAGGTGTTCACTAGGTATTGATAGGAGCAAGAGTAGTTGCCAGAATTTCAGTTTGGACACTCATAGTATTCGCAAGATGGGCCATCTTGGGAGTGAGAAAAAAATGATAAGTGGTAGTCTCTGGTGCAGTTTCTGGCTCAAAAGACACAGGAGGGTTGATTTCGTAGACAGGAGATGACTCAGTACCAAACAGGACTCGTCGGAAATCACCCAACTAAAAGGGATCTTGGCCTACTACACCGTGAGAAGGCCCAACAATTGATTCAGAGGATGTAACAATAGTTTCTTCAGAAGGATTTAATCTCCCAACAGGTCGTTCACCACGACGAATGCGATAGTCCTCTATAGTATTGGTAATTCAAAAATCTCCTAGAGAATTGTTGAAACATAACTTAAATTTTTACCTTAT
>CBVK0100240074.1:0-13663 GCA_900067695.1 Picea abies | reverse complement strand
CTTAATAGGACGTTGCTTTCAATTATTTTCTATTTTATAGATTGGGTTTTGGGGATCAATTGAGAGTGATGTGAGGGGGAGGGGAGGGGAGAGGACATGTGAGCTTTCACCTTCACATGGTTGGCCTTGTTCAGTAGAGGATAAATTATTCTTGAAACCAAGAGAAGCTCTTTCATTTTTATACCATCATGATCGTATAAGATTTCATCAATATTGTTACCTATTTGAATCTTCTTAGAATTGAGATTCGTTACATAGTCATTGAAAAAAGACAAAAGTCTTATGTAGCGGATATTTTTCATATGTTATAGTAGATATCTTAATGATTCCAAGTTTCATATTTGTATTTGACTGAAGGTCCATATAGATTTCAAAGTATCAATTTGAGATTTCAAGTTGATAAACCAAATATGACGAATGTAAATAATCTTGCGACAAATTTTCTATACTATCGACGAAAAAAGTTCGTCAATAGTATAGTTAATTCGTCGAAAGAATATTGTGTCTAATTTGAATGGTGTTACATGGTTTGCAAGGAGTGTAGGGATTATATTATGGGGCAATGTAGTAGGGTCTATAAGAACAATCTCTATGCCAAACCTCAAAATGGATAGTACCATATCTTGTTCATAAGACAAATATTCTTGGTATGTTTCCTTTGTGGATATGGTGGCTCAAGCCCTCAGTACACATGATGCCTTACAATGAATTGTAACAATTTTCCTATTGAATGATAGTGTTATGCCACCCATGGTTAAGGAAATAACTTAAGGTTATTAGGTCCTATTTGAATCTTCTTAGAATTGATATTCGTTACATAGTCGTTGAAAAAAGACAAAAGACTTATGTAGCGAATATTGATTTGGTCTTTGTGTGGGACATTTTATGCCATTAGTATGTTTTGTACAAAAATAATGGATCTTGGGGACTGCACCATGGTAAAGGAATGAGGATAGAGGAATGAGGAATGGGGAACAAGGAACAATGAATGAGGAATGAGGAATGAAAATTGTACGAGGACTAGACACCGACAATAGGGACCTACGAATGGGGGCAACGTTGAAATTTTTTCAAACAGTTTATGTATGTACTAAAATTTGTCATGGATAGAATATTGGCATGCATTAATGATATGGGAGGGTTTCTGGACTCAAATTTGAGTAACACACCCACTTTATTCCATCATTAATTCATCATGGAAACCATAAACCCTATTTTTCATATGTTCTTGTAGATATGTTAATGATTCCAAGTTTCATATTTGTATTTGACTGAAGGTCCAGCTAGATTGCAAAGTATAAATTTGAGATTTCAAGTTTATGAACCAAATGTGAATTGAATCCAAACACCATTTGATATCGTTGCAAGAGAGACGAATGTAAATAATCTTGCGATGAATTTGCTATACAATCGTCGAAAAATGTTCGTCGATAGTATAACTGATTTGTCGCAAGAATATTGTGTCTAATTTGAATGTTGTTACATGTTTTTCAAGGAGTGTATGGATTATATTATGGTGCAATTTAGTGTATTCTATAAGCACAATCTCTATGCCAAACCTCAAAATGGATAGTAACATATCTTGTTCATAAGATAAATATTCTTGGTATGTTTCCTTTGTGGATATGGTGGCTCAAGCCCTCAGTACACATGTTGCCTTACAATGAAATGTAAAAATTTTACTATTGAATGATAGTGTTATGTGACCCATGGTTAAGGAAATAAATTAAGGTTATGTCACCCATGGTTACATAGTCATTGAAAAAAGACAAAAGACTTATGTAGCATATATTAATTTGTTCTTTGTGTGGGACATTTTATGCCATTAGTATGTTTTGTACAAAAATAATGGATCTTGGGGACTACACCATGGTCAAGGAATGAGGAACAAGGAATGAGGAATGAGGAACGAGGAACGAAAATTGTACGAGGACTAGACACTGGCAACAGGGATCTGCAAATGGGGCCAACATTGAAATTTTTTCAAACAGTCTCTGTATGCACTCAAATTTTTCATGGATAGACTATTGGCATGCCTTAGCGATATGGGAGGTTTTCTTGACTCAAACTTGAGTGACACACCCACTTTCTTCCATCATCAATTCATCATGGAAACCATAAACCCTATTTTTCATATGTTCGAGTAGATATGTTAATGATTCCAAGTTTCATATTTGTATTTGACTGAAGGTCCAACGAGATTGAAAAGTATCAATTTGATATTTCAAGTTGATAAACAAAATATGAAATGAATCCAAGCATCATTTGATATCGTCGCAAGAGAGATGAATGTAAATAATTGATCCAGGGGATCAAATTTTGCTCAAAATTCAAAGTGTTCAGAATTGCTTGAAATCGAATGGGTGTGTAGGCCTCGTTGTCACGAACCCAATGCAACTCGTTTGGGTTCAAACGGATGCCAAATGAGTGAGATATTGCATTCTGTTCAAATTTTCAAACAGGCAAAAAACATTTTGCTGACTGTACAGTCCTTACAGTCCGTACGGATGCTGACGTGGTAGGGTCGTACGATGATGTGGCAGAGTCGTATGCTGACGTGGTAGGTCCATACGTTGACATGGTAGGGTTGAGTTGGCGAACAGTTGGCAATTGGACAATCGAATCATTTCTTGACATGTGGCATTGTGGCGAAGGGATTGGTGACACGTGGCCCAAACAAGGGTCGCCACGTGTCACCTGGGTAATGGTTAAAATTTATGTGCAGGACTCAACCCCATGACCTCCGGGAAGGGGAAGAGCCTTGGGAAGGGTCTCCCAACCGGCGCGCCAACCATTGGTTCTTAACATATCAATGGTTTAAAATTTATTTGAGTTTGAAATGTGTAGCAGTTGGGCACGGTCCGGGCCGGGGCTAAGCCCCGAACCCCGGTCACATATTGTTTACCATATAACCACCACTCGCACGTGTTTTTTTCAAATGAATTCAAAGCCTGTGTGCTTGGCCACTTGGCGTGTTTCCATAAGTTTAAATCTTGGACTTTTTTTATGTGTGGGTGTGATCACATGGTAAGCCACATGCCCAATGGTTTGTCGGTTAGGGGCTAGGTGCCCTAACCATCCTACAGTTCACACGGTTTTGCGGTTATGTGCCCGGTGCTAGGTTTTAGCACGGAAATGATCATGGGTGTTAGGTTGGACACACAGAGGTGCAATTTGTCAATCCAGAGACAACAAGTTTGAAGGGGAACTTCCAGGAAGCCTATCTTCTTCAAGTTTTGGCCAAATCAGGTGTCGAAAAAGCCCATCTAGGGGTTTTTGGACGTTCTAAAGCCATTGGAGCCATCTATTTGGCATTTTGAGCATTATAAAGCACATATTTTAGCACTTTTATCAAATAATATAAAAGATCCATTGGAAGTTGGACCAGGAGATGTAGCCCAAGAGAGGGGTGAACTCATTTATCATTTGTTGTGTTATGTGTTTACTGTTCACTGTATTTTGCTAGTTATTATTGCATCTTGAATGTGTAATTTTCTATAAAATTTGTGTTTTCAAAATTGATCCATTTGCAAAATAACACTTGAATTAAAACTTGCAAATATTTTCAAGAATGCAAGCCTTTATCATTTTCAGATCAAGTTGGTATCAGAGATTAGGTTTTTGAAGGCTTGGTTATTTGCAAGTATTTTGTTTTCTGATGCTCACAAGGTTGAAACTCACAAGAGGAGAAGGTCAACTTGTAGAGCCAAGTTCTCATCCTTCAATAAGAAAAATTATATCATCACCTCAAGCTTCAAGGAGGCATTCACCAAGTATGGCTCATGAAGAGAGTCATGAAAATATTCCTACAGAAGATGAAGATCTCGGAAATTCTTTCATGGAAATGAGAGGAATGATGAAAGTCTTGATGGAAGAAAGGAATACAAGGTTGCAAGGTAAGGCTCCAACCCTTCAAAGTACAAGGGAGACAGTGGTGATAAAAATCCAAATGGAAATGGAGGGAATGGTTCTTCGCCACCACCCTCACCTCCATCTTCCTCTTCTTCTACCAGTTCACAACCTCTTCCAAATTCTCCAAAGGGGCATGGTAAAACTCCTCCACAAATTCCTTTGTTAAATATTGATATTAAATCTGAATTGCCAATGTACAATGGAGAGGTAAATGCTAAGAAATTAGATAACTGGATTCGTCAAATTGAGGTGTATTGTAGGATACAAAAAATTCAAGATGTTGAAACTAAGATTCAACTTGCTTCTTTAAGATTGGATAGTGCATCACTCATTTGGTGGGAAGCCAAGACTCAAGAGGACATGAAGAAACATGGTAAAATTTTAACCTCTTGGAATGATTTTATTGTTGCAATTAAAAAACAATTTTACCCATTGGCATATATGCAAAAAGCTACTATGGATTGGCAAAATTTTAGACAAGCTAAAGGGAAAAATGTGCAAAGATTTACTCAAGAATTTAGGATAAGATCTTTGGTTTTGGGAGTAGATTTGTCTTCTCAAGAAACTTTACTCAAATGCATTGGAGCTTTACATAGTTATTTGAGACATACAATACTCATGTTTAACCCTTCAAATCTAGATGAAGTTTGTGTTCAGGCAACTCATTTGGAAGAAAGAGGAAGGAATGAAACTCATGAGGGTAACAAGAAGCCTTTTAGTCATGGAGACAAAGGAAAGAGGAAGTTCAATGGAAATGGAAAAAATAATGTTGTTGTTAAGAAAGAGGGAGAAAAATTTACATGCAAACATTGTTCAAAAGATGGCCATGATGAAGACCATTGTTGGAAACTTCATCCTGAAAGAAGACCCAAAAGGTTTGGCAACAAAGGGAAGTCAAAGACTGTTGCAACCATACAACATGATTTAGGTTCTGATTCGGGTGATGAAACAAAGATTACAGCCATGGGTTATCAAGGTAAGGGATCTATTGCAAGTACTAGTTCTTCAAGTAATAGTAATCTCAATGAAACTCGACAAGAAAAAGAAAGAATAGAACTTTTTCACATAAGGGTTGTTTCAAAGCATACCAAGATAGATACTCTTTTTGATACTGGATCTCAAGCCAACCTTATATCTGAGGACACTATCAAGAAATTAAAATTGGAAACTTTTCCACATCCTAAACCATACCCTCTTGTTTGGATATGTGATAATGCTAAATTGCAGGTGACAAGAAGGTGTAAACTTAGGTTTTCCATCACTGCAAATTTTATAGATGGGGTAGAGCTTGATGTTATTCCTTTGGATATTTTTGGTATCGTTTTGGGAAGCCCATACTTATATGATAGAAAAGCCATTTTTCATCGTCATGAGAATAAGTATCACTTGTTTAAAAATGGAGTTGAGTACATTGTTAGAGCACATACAAAGAAGATGAATTTGTCACTTGTAAATGCGGGACAAATGAAGAGATTAGTCAATGCTAGTAAGAATTTTGTTCTCTTGATGATTAAACCCAAAGATGATATTGAAAACGAAGTTTTCCAAGGTTGTGATGCAAAGTTGAAATCTGATCTATATGAGGTTGTTAACCAATATGATGAGATGTTTCAGGAACCAAAGGGATTACCTCCAACAAGGGGTATCCAACATGAAATACAATTGCAGCAAGATTGTCCTCTTCCAAAAATTGATATGTACCGGATGTCAGTCATGGAGAATGCTGAAATCAAAAAACAAATCCAAGAGTTGCTTGACAAAGGGGTCATCGTGCCAAGCACATCGCCATGTGGATCTCTAATTGTGTTAGTGCCAAAGAAAGATGGTACATGGCGTATGTGTGTTGATTTCAAGGCCTTGAACAAGATTACGGTAAAGAATCGCTATCCTCTTCCTAGAATTGATGATTTGCTTGATCAATTGAAAGATGCTAAGTATTTTACTAAGTTGGATTTGAGAAGAGGATATCATCAGATCAGGATTGCCGAAGGAGACACATGGAAGACAACTTTCAAAACAAAGCAAGGTTTGTTTGAGTGGATGGTAAGGCCTTTTGGACTTTGCAATGCTCCTGCTACTTTCATGCGTGTTATGAATGATGTCTTAAGGCCTTTTCTTGATGATTGTGTTATTGTATACTTGGATGACATTTTGATTTTTAGCAAAACTCGTGAGGAGCATGTTAAGCATGTAAAGCAATTTTTAGAAGTTTTGAGAAAATAAAAGTTGTTTTTGAAGATGTCCAAATGTGAGTTTGGAAAAAATTCACTTATCTACTTGGGGCATATTGTTGGTGGAGGCGAATTGAAAAATGATCCCTCCAAGGTCAAAGTCATACTGGAATGGCCCAAGCCCAACAATGTGACAGAGGTAAGAAGTTTTTTGGGAGCAGCCCAATATTGGAGAAAGTTTATTGCTAACTTTTCTTCAATTGCAGCTCCATTACATGCAGTGACAAGTGTCAAGCAAGTTTTTCAATGGGTAGGCAAGCAAAAAAAGGATTTTGATACTTTGAAGGAGAGAATCAGTTCAGCCCCAGTTCTTGCACTTCCGAATTTAAGGCAACCTTTTGAAATCCAAACTGATGCAAGCAATTATGCAATGGGAGTAGTCTTGTTACAACATGGTAAGCCCATTTGTTTTCATTCTGAAAATTTTAATGGTGCCATGATTAACTATCCCACTTATGATAAGGAGTTGTATGCATTGGTGCAAAGTGTGAAAAAATGGAAACACTATTTGTTGGGGAAAGAAACCATTGTCCACATAGATCATCAACCACTGCAATACTTACAATCACAAACAAAGCTACAACAAGCAAGGCACTTCAGATGGATGGGTTTTCTACAACAATTACACTTGGTCATAAGGTATAAGAAGGGAATTTATAACAAAGTTGTTGATACGCTTTCAAGGCCTATTATTAGTGCTTCAATTATTCTTAAGCATAGTCCTATCATGCATGAGAGTTATGTTGAGCAATATGCTTTAGATGTTGATTTTAAAGAAGTATATGCAACTTTGTGTCATTCTAACCATGTTGAGGAATTGGATTACCATGTGCATGATAATCTTTTGTATCATCTTGACAAGATATGTATTCCATAGGGTAAGAGAATCAACATAATAAGAGAAGCCCATTCTTCTCTTATTGTTGGTCACTTTGGTGTAGGCAAGACGGTGGCTAATTTGCAAAGGTACTGTTATTGGCCTAAAATGAATGAAAGTGTTTCAAGATATGTTCAAGGATGTTCGTTATGTGCCACAAGAAAACCTAGCAATCAAAAGTTGGGTTTGTATACTCCACTTCCGGTTCCTTCTCGTACTTGGGAAAGTATTTCTATGGATTTTGTAGGAGGTTTACCTATGTCTAAAAAAAATCATGATTATCTTTATGTTGTGGTTGATCGATTTAGCACAATGTGTATTTTGATGCCTTGTAAGAAGCAAGTTACAGCTGAGAAGACAACACAAATGTTATTTCAACATGTTTGGGTACATTTTGGATTGCCTAAATCCATTATTTCTGATTGAGATTCTTGATTTATTGGAAACTTTTGGTCGAGTTTATGGGCACTCATGGACACCAAACTAAAAAAGAGCACAACTTTTCATCTGCAAACCGATGGTCAAACAAAAGTGGTAAATAGAACAATGGTGCATCTTCTTCGTGGTTATTGCAGTAAGCATCCTAAACTTTGGGATGAGCATTTACACTACATTCAGCATGCTTACAACTGAGCTAAGCATTCTTCAACTCAAACATCGCCATTTGAAGCATGTTTTGACTATTTGCCCAAATATCCTTTAGATTTTATCTTTGGGAAATATATTGCTATTGATGGTCATAATGACATTGATAGGGCAGAAAAGTTCATTGAACAAATTCAGTCAATACATCAAATGGTACAAGAACAGTTGGAAAAGAGTCAAGCCAAGTACAAGACAAGACATGACAAGCATCATGTTGATCACAGTTTCCAAGTTGGAGATGAAGTTTGGATTTAAATTAGTAAGGAGAGGCTTAAAGGAGAAGGTAAAATTACCATGTGCATGATAATATTTTGTATCATATTGGCAAGTTATGTATTCCACAGGGAGAAAGAATCAACATAATAAGAGAAGCCCATTCTTCTCTTATTGCTGGTCATTTTGGTGTAGGCAAGACAGTGACTAATTTGCAAAGGTATTGCTATTGGCCTAAAATGAATGAAAGTGTTTCGAGATATGTTCGAGGATGTTTGTTATGTGCCACAACCAAACCTAGCAATCAAAAGTTGGGTTTGTATACTCCACTTCCGGTTCCTTCTCATCCTTGGGAAAGTATTTCTATGGACTTTGTAGGAGGTCTACCTATGTCTAGATGAAATTATGATTATCTTTATGTTGTGGTTGATCGATTTTGCAAAATGTGTATTTTGATGCCTTGTAAGAAGCAGGTTATAGCTGAGCAAACAACACAAATGTTCTTTCAAAATGTTTGGGTGCATTTTGGATTGCCTAAATCCATTATTTCTAATCAGGATTCTCGATTTGTTGGAAGATTTTGGTCAAGTTTATGGGCACTCATGGACACCAAAATGAAAAAGAGCATAGCTTTTCATCCGCAAACCTATGGTCAGACAGAAGTGGTAAATGGAACAGTGGCACATCTTCTTCGTGGTTATTGTAGAAAGCATCCTAAACTTTGGGATGAGCATTTACACTACATTCAACATGCTTACAATTGAGCCAAGCACTCTTCAACTCAAACGTCGCCATTTGAAGCATGTTTTGGCTATTTTCCCAAATCTCCTTTAGATTTTATCTTTGGGAAGGATATTGCTATTGGTGGTCAATATGACATTGATAGGGCAGAAAAGTTCATTGAAAAAATTAATTCGATACATCAAATGGTGCAAGAGCAGTTGGAAAAGAGTCAAGCCAAGTACAAAATGAGGAATGACAAGCATCGTGTTGATCACAGTTTCCAAGTTGGAGATGAAGTTTGGCTTTACATTAGTAAGGAGAGGCTTAAAGGAGAAGGTAAAAAGTTGAAATCAATTCGATATGGTCCTTTTAAGATTATTGACAATATTGGTAATAATTCCTTTCGTTTAGATTTGCCTCTTTATATGCAAATGTATGCAGTTGTTAATGTTGATAAATTGAAATTGTATGAGCCTCCTTTGATTGATGATCAAGGAGAGGATGTTCAGATTCCTTCTATAGATGATTTTTCCCCAGAATATCTTACAGAACTACATGAAGACACAATCCTTGACAAGAGAATGTGAACTTCAAAACGAGGAAATGTGGAGTATCCTCGAGTTGGTCTTAAAGGTACAAATCCAAGCAAAGCCAAGTGGATTGAGGTTGGAAAGGTGAGGGAGCTATACCCTCATCTTCAAATAGACTGAAAATAGTCTTTTGGAGGTCCAAAAGCTTTCCAATGAGGAGGTGTGATCCAGGGGATCAAGTTTTGCTCAAAAATTCAAAGTGTTTGGAATCACCTCAAATCAAAGGAGAGCATAGGCCTCGTTGTTACGAACCCAACGCAAATCATTTGGGTTCAAACGGACATCAGGAGCGAGATATATCACATTCTGTTCAAAATGACAAACATGCAAAAAAAAGGGATGTTGATTGTACAGTCCGTATGGACCCTGACGTGGCAGACCATATGACACATGGAAGACAGTTGTGTGGACAGTTGGCATATGATGTGGCATGTTTGCAATGAATGGGATGGTGAAATGTGGCCCAATCAATGATAGCCATGTGTCACATATGCATTGGTTTAAAATTATGTTGTTGGCCGGAGTCGACCCCACAACCTCTGGGCAGGGGAAGAGACTTGGGAAGGGCCACCCAACCGGTGCACCACTGTATATGCATTGTTATATATATGGCGAATGTTATATTTGAATTGAAATATGTTGAATGTTTGGGCGCGGACCGGGCCAGGGCTTAGCCCCGGACCTCGGTCCCATGTGTATACCATGTAACCACATTACTATATGTGCACCCTCCGATCGTTTGTTGTATAGCCTTTTTATATGAGCCTCAGTTGCACGACCATATCCATATGAGCATGTAGTGGGTACTAGGACCACCATTGGTGCATGCGCGTAGTTTTATATTTTTTTTGAATAGTTATAACTCGCCACCACTTGTCCATTGTACATTTTCTCTTTGACCATTGGCCCTTTTCAGTTGAGAGCGTAGTCACATGGTGACCTTTGTGACCATATCCTTGGCGGTTAGGGGCTAGGTGTGCCCATAACCGTCCTACAGTTCACACCATTTGCGTGGTTGCGTTCAATGCTGGGTTTTTCCACATAAATGTGCATGGGGGCTAGGTTGAGCCAACAAGGGTGCAATTTGTCGATCTAGAGACAGCAAGTTTGAAGGGGAACTTCCAGGAAGCCTATCTTCTTCAATTTTTGGCCAAACCAGGTGCCGAAAAAGCCCAACTAGGGGTTTTTGGACGTTCTGGAGCCATTGGAGCCATCTATTTGGAATTTTGAGTAGTGTAAAGCACATTTTTTATCACTTTCAGCAAATAATACAAAAGATCCATTGGAAGCTGGACCAAGAGATGTAGCCCAAGAGAGGGGTGAACTCCTTTATCATTTTTGTGTTATCTGTTTTATGTTCATTGTTTATTTTTGTTGTTTATCTGCATCTTTGATGAGTAATTTTCTATATAATTTGTGTTGCACATTGATCCATTTTCATTTTAACACATGAATTAAATCTTGCAAATAATTTCAAGAATACGAGTCTTCTTCATTTTTAGATCACCAACCTTCGAGTGTGTCAAAAATTCACGACTTGGGAGTTCATGATATAGGGCTCCTTCTTTTCCCCGAATTCCAACTCTCGTGAATTCCTTATTGTAGATAGATAGTCCAGATCCTTCCATGATTTGATGGTCCATATCTTGTCGGGATTTCGCAAATCTGGATTTCGCGATTCTTTCCTCGTCGTCATAACTTTCTCCACACCCTAAATTCTGAAATGATGAAATTCAAGCATGAGATCAACAACTCTTATTGATCCAAATATGATGGCTATTCTCCTTCCTGAGATTCCAAATTCTTAAGGACTCTCTCCTTAACCCTTTTGTTGATCTGTGAGATCCAACAGTCCATGGGAAATTGGTAGTTCTCCCTCCGAGAAATTACAACCGTCTGTTCGAATTCTCGATACCCTTGGCCAAATAACTCGATGCCTCCTTATGAGCTTTATTTTTGCGAGGTGACTTCACCCCTCATATTCCTTCGAACTCTTCAAGGCCTCTATCCTTCCCGATCTTGGTTCTAGCTTCAAACTCATGGACTCCAAGGGATTATTGCATGCAGTCTTCATGGCTTTTACGATAATCACTGATTATTTGATGTCTTCCTCTTCTATGCACTCCTTGCAACAAAATTCTTCAACCACACGCTTGTATTGGAAAATTCTAAGACTTCAACCGGCCTACACACTCCTTACATGGCTCTGTGCTATACTCACACTTCTACTGGTATGAGAACAATACTATCTCCCCTGAGCTTGTCTGAGGTAAAACTCAAAATCTGTCAACGCACACTTTGTAGACTTTCACTGCACTCCTTGTAGTAATTCTCAGGATGAGAACCAATTGAAACTCATACTCTCCCTCTCACTGACTTCATACATTCAACATGAAATCATACATACAAACAACATTGAAACAAAAGCATAACAGAGACTAGAATTAATTGTAAACATACCATTCAATAGATGTAAACAAAATTCATAAACACCATGAAATTTGGATCAAAGATTCCTTATATTAATCCAAGTGCATCTGTACATGGATTCTATAGCATCAGCTACCTCCTCATATGAATTTTGCAATCTCTATTATTCTATGTACTCTCTTTCTCTCCATCTCTCTAACCCTTACAATGAGAGTAATCTTACAATACAATACATGTGAGGGATATTTATAGACTTTTCCCTCCGATATCTCTAAGCTATCAAATCAAAATAAAGTCTATAACTACTTTACATTTATTATAATAAATTCCTTCAACCGACAGATGAGATCTATGCTTAAGATCTGCATTGCAATCCAAAAAACATTTAAGGGAAATTACGTCCCTCCAACCATTACATTAATGTTTCATCTTTTCAAATTCAAAATGACTTCAAAATGTGCGTTGTTGCATTTCGAGTTGTCCTCCACTTGCGTGTGTTTTCTTGCCGATGATGCTCCTGCATCAAGATCTCACTAGTAAAGGATTTTTTTTTGTTCCATTAAGATGATATCAATAACATAATAGTTCAGATTTGATAAATGAGATGAACCCAATAATATAAGATAAACAAGTTAAAACAGTTTATCATCTCACTATTCAAGGAGTTTTTTTTTTCCAGTAAGATGATATCAATAACATAATAGTTCATATTTGATAAATGATATGGACCCAATAATATAAGATTTAATTAGTGATGATGATGATTATTAACGTTCACTGAGACTCAATTGGTCTACCAGACCTTAAGAGGGTAAGTGATTACTTGTGATTCTTTAGAATTTTGTTTCTATGATCGAAAAGTATTAAGAGAAGCTTTCCAAGATCACCATACTTTTGTTGATTTAAGATGTTAGGAAGGTTGGTAGTGTGATAAATATTTTGAAAATGAGATCTAATATGGGTATAGGCTGGACAATATAAGAGAAAGTGATTTTCATGTTCAACCTTCTTAGTGTCACAAAGGTGACACACTCTTTCATCCCATGGCCACTCTTTCATCCCATGGCGTTTTAGGAATTGACCAATGCCTAGTTTCACTATGGATCTCGTGAGAATTTGTTCTTATCTTAGCAATAATTTTTTTTCTGTACACTTGGCAAAACATATAGATAATTTTGATCTTCTAGATTAGGGTTGATTACATCGTTATAATACCTTAATTTTATTTTTTCCTCTAACTCTTTATCACACCACATTTTCTTTTTAAATTTTGATTTGACATTTTTTTGAATAGTATCTTTTTTCTGCAAAATGGTTTCTTCCATAATTCCCCAATAGTTTAGCTAAGACCGGGCGTCTTTATGCCATCCTCGCTTGAGTTGATGGTGGTTATGACTTGATTTTGAAGAAATTTTAGGTAGCCTCTTGTCTTCCATGTTGTTTAATGTGTTCTTATACATTAGGTATCTAGTCATAGCCATGCTCTCAATGGGAGAGAGGCTTGTTTCTAAGAGGAGGATAGGATATGGCGTATTTCCTTTAATTTTGAGATTATAGGTTATAAAATTCTTTTGTATTTTCTCTATCTTTCTCAAAGATTCACGAGAGATACTACAGCCCTAGACTTCACATCCATAAAGAATAACAGGTGTAACAAGAGTCTCAAAGAGTATTTTCTTCTTATCCCAACTCCAAAGATCAATTGATTTACAATTTTTTTCAAGCCCATAATAAGCTTTACATCCCCTAATAATCCTTTTCTCAATGTTATAATTCCAATTCATCTTGTGGTGAATATCAATTCCAAAATATTTGTATGAAGTCACTTCTTCCAAGTTGTTGTTTTCATATACAAAGGTATCATAAGAGATCTTATTGGATTTAATAATCATGACCTTAGTCTTATCAGTATTAACAGTCATACCCATATTGGAGCGAAAATCCTTGAGGATTCTTAGTTAGTTTTCAAGATCATGGGGAATCCTTTCCATAAGAATGATATCATCGGCATAAAGAATAAGATTGATGACTATACCAGTGAG
>CBVK0100240073.1:0-13663 GCA_900067695.1 Picea abies | reverse complement strand
TCTTGAATGAATGGTTGTTGATTAAATATCTTGCATGCATAGTTACATTGTTATTATTTGCTTAATCTTTAAAACCCTAGGGAGCCAACACACAAGTAGGTTGTGGCTTCATGTCCCCACGGTAAAAGCTTATAGCCATTTGATTAGAGAAGGTTTAGCCTAGCCATAGCTACACTAGCCATGCTCTTTTCTTGAGTTAGTTTTGAACATAAATTGAAGAAAGAAGGCGTCCTAGGCCTAATTTACTTTACACCTAGGGTTTGCTTCTAGGGTTTTGAAAAGCCTTGTCCTTGAACAACACTTTTCAGCCATAGATTTGTGTTTACAAACTAGCCGTTTTTCCAAAAGAGTCTTAAGGAAAGAATAAGAAGCCTTAGGCCTAGCCTTAGCTACACCTAAATCAACCTTCTCTTCTTAGGGTTTCGGATCTAGTGGCCCTGCCATAGCAGCACCATTAGACCAAGTCCTCTTGTCCTTAGGTTTAGATTTCTCCAAGCCATTTGTTTCACTCCAATTGACTCCATTAACCCAAGGCACTAGTCTAGAAGTATAATTTTCAGTTTTGTGCTCAAATACTCTTTCAAACCTCCTTTTATTTGAAACCCTAACTAACCTAGCATCTAACCCTAGCAGATTCACTAACCCTAACCCTAGAGGTGACGTCTTAGCCTATTGAACTCTTGTTTGCTCTAAAAGTTGCGGCTAGGTCACCCCTTGACAGCCATAAAGGTCTTGAATATTTTCATTGGTTAAAATTGCAAAAAGTCTACCTTTTTGCCTCTCTAACTAACCTAATTTTAGGGCTGACGTCATAGTGACAACAGCAGAATTATAGGTGACATCACAATTCTTTGATCCTTGCTTGGCCTGAAACGTTGTGACCTTTATCATCAGCTTTTGATAGGTTTTGAGTTGGTAGTCTCTTTTATATGCTTGATTGATAAAACGTTCCTCTCATTACCTTCAAAATCAACCTATTAATAGGGCTGACGTCACTTTATTTCTGCAGTAGTGACGCAGCAAATGTATTTATTGTGAGTAGATTTATGATATGAATTGCATTGTGATATAATACAAGGTTTTGATCTTATACATTGAATGCCATTATATCTTTTGTATTTATTGAAGAAGTGCTATAAGTTATTTGTATTTGTTTAGTAATCATTGACTTCGTCAATAATTACATTTGATCATTGCTCACATATATTTTGAAGATAGTCATTGATGCCTTGAAGTACTAACCACTGCAGCACATACTTTTAGTTTATTTGTCTTGTCTCGCAAACAGGTGCCATCCAGTGGAATATCTTCTTCTTGACTATCTTTCTTGGCAGTAATCTGTGAAAGGAAACTCTTATCTTGATCCATTAGCCCTTTAGCCCTTTCATAAACCCAAATTACTAGGGATGTCTCCCTTGGACTAGCCATCCTAAATAGAAAGAGCTCCCCATTGAGGTGACAGTGGGTGGGGAAGCTCCTGTTACGCCAGTTTGAAGCCTTGACTCAAGCTACCTAAACCCTTTCTACAAACTGTGCGATAACAGTACCTAGACTAGTAAGTCTTTCCAAACCTATTCATCAAGAGGTGGGGGACATTACAGTCTCCCTTGCTAGAAATTGCTTGCCCACAAGCAATTCCGAACCTGTTTTTTGTATCCCCTGTTCATTCTCCCCTGTAGCATCCTCAATGGGTAAATCCTTCCATTTGATTAAGTATTCTCTGATGCTTCTCCTACGGAGTTTCTTCTCCCGAACTTCCAATATTTCCTCCGACACCAGTACCAATTGCCCCTCTTCATCTAGAGGTGGTAGCACCTTAAGTGTGGTGATTTTTTGGCCGATGGCCTTCTTCAGGCATGACACGTGGAAAACATTGTGTATCTTGCTACCTTGTGGGAGCTCCAACTCATAAGCCACGACCCCTACCTTTATGCTGATCTTGTAGGGCCCAAATAACCGGGGTTGGAACTTTTCTGCTCCACTCCTTTTGATCGAAGCCTGTCTGTACGGTTGGAGCCTTAGGTAGACCAAGTCACCAACCTCAAAAGTACGCTCTACCCGGTGTTTGTCTGCTTGGACCTTTTGCTGATTCTGTGCCCTCTGTAGATGATCCTTAAACTCCCTGAGAATGTCTTGACTTTGTTGATCCCAATCCTGTTCTATCGGGGCTCTTCTATCACCAAAATCAATCTCTACAAAAGAGAGTGGGTCATAACTGTACAACGCCTTGAATGGAGTCATGCCTATGGACATGTGATAGGTGGTGTTGTAACAATATTCCCCCAAGTGTAGCCACCTAACTCATGCCTTTTGCTTCCCTGCTACATAGTTCCTGAGGTAGCCTTCTACCCATTTGTTGACTATTTCGGTCTACCCATTCGTTTGAGGATGATAACTAGTGCCAGGGATTAAGGCCGTACCAACCATCCTGAATAACTCCTGCCAAAAGGTTCTCAGAAATTGGCTATCCCTCTCACTAACAATAGTTTTGGGTAAACCATGTAGTCTGAAGATCTCTTTGAAGAATAATTCGGCCATCTGTGCTGCATTGAAGTCTGTAGCAATGGAGAAGAAGTGTGCAAATTTGGTCAACCTGTCCACCACTACGAAGATACAATCCTTACTTTGTGCCCTTGGAAATCTTGTGATGAAGTCCATGAAGATGTTCTCTCATTTGTGTTTCGGGACGGGTAGAGGTTGTAGTAGCCCTGCGGGGTGTGTGTGCTCATCCTTATTCTCCTAACAAGTAGTACACTCCTTGACGTGAGTCATCACATCTTCTTTGAGGCCCTTCCATGAGAACTTTTCCCTTACCTGCCTGTATGTTTTGCCAATCCTTTGGTGCCCTGCCACTGGTGAATTATGACATGCGTGTAGTATCTTGGCCTTGAAGGTTGACTCAGGGACCAAGAAGATTCAACCCTTGTAAGAGAACTGATTTTTGAAATATTCCACCAAGAGGTGGCCCTTCCAGTCAACTGATACATCTGTCATGGCATAAAGTAATGGGCTCCTGGATAATGCATCTGCAACTATGTTGTTTTTCCCTTTGACAAATTCAATGTCAAAGTCATAGGCCTGTATCTTGCTGACCCACTTCTGCTACCTCTCATTTAAGTCCTTCTGTTCCAAGAAGTACTTAAGGCTGTTGTGGTTCGATTTCACCACAAATCTAGCACCTACCAAGTATTGCCTGAATTTGGACAAAGCGTGCATGATAGCCTGCATCTCTTTGTCGTAGATGGTGTAAAGTAACTCAGGACCCCTCAATTTTCGACTCTCATAGGCAAGAGGGTGCCTATTATGCATCAATACGGCCCCAATGCCTTTTCCGGAGGCATCACACTCTAATGTGAAGGGTTGGCCGAAATCTGGTAAGGCTAACACTGGGCATGTGCTCATTACTTTCTTCATTTTGTCAAATGTGGCTTGGGCCTCTTCACTCCATCTGGACGCCGCTTTCTTAGTTAGATCGGTCAAAGGTGTACAAAGTTGGGAGAACCCTTTGACGAATCTCTTGTAATAGTTGCAAATACCAAGAAATCCTCTCAACTCTGTAAGGGTCTTAGGTGTGGGCCACTCAATTATGGCTTGAATCTTCTCCTGATGTACCTGTACCCCCTTAACTCCAATAATGTGCCCCAAGTAGAGGACCTCTGTCATTCCAAATTCACATTTGGACTCCTTGGCATACAAGGATTGCCCATCCATGATAGCTAAGATCTGTTCCACATGCTGAAGATGTTCCTCCTCCTTGGCATACAAGGATTGGCCCTCCATGATAGCTAAGATCTGTTCCACATGCTGAAGATGTTCCTCCCATGTCTTGCTATAGATTAGCAAGTCATCAAAGAATACAAGAAGATGCTTCCTCAATTGTTTGTTGAAGACATGGTTCATACATGACTGAAAGGTGGCTGGTGCATTGGTTAATCCAAATGGTATCACTAAGAATTCATAGTGGTCGTAGTGACACCGAAAAGCAGTCTTAGGGATGTCGTCCTTCCTCATTTTGATTTGATGGTACCCAGAGCGCAAGTCAATCTTTGTGAAATAAACAACCCCATGGAGCTCGCCCAATAGCTCATCAATCCTCAGAATGGGATACCAGTTTTTGATAGTCTTCTTGTTTAGTGCCCTGAAGTCAATGCACATGCGCATGGTTCCATCCTTCTTCTTGACCAGTACTACTGAAGAGGCAAAAGGGTTGGAACTTGGTCTAATGTGACCCATATCTAAGAGCTCTTTGATTGCCTTCTCTATTTTGTCCTTGTACTTCTTTGGGTGTCTGTAAGGCGTGGTGATGACTGGCTTTGCCCCTTCCTCCAACTCAATGATATGCTCAAATCCCCTGTCTGGTGGCACACCTGGTGGGATAGGTCCAAACACCTAACTGTGTTTGTCAATGATCCTCTGAATCTCTGGTGCATAGTGAATCTTCCCCTTTTTGTCCACATGTGCCGAAATCTTGCACTCAACAACATACACGATCTCTTCTCTCCTAAAAATGGCCTCCATCCGCTTGGCTGTGACTACATTGGTCGTGTTGCCTACCATACCTCTGAGGACTACCTTTCTTCCACTCTCCTCTGTGAAATACATCTCCATGGTCTTGTAGTTGGTGGTGATAGACCCCAACGTACTGAGCCACTATACTCCAAGGATTATGTTTGTGTCCGGGAGGTCCATCACATAAACGTCATGTTCTAAATCATGCTACCTCCACCTTGAATCCTTCAAACTCAATTGTGGGTATATGTCTCCTCTGTAGCAATGCTGAGTCAATAAAGTTGTGAGAAGCACCCCCATCAATGAGCACTGACACCTTTTGCCCCTACAACACTCCTCTCATCCTGAAAGTGTTGTACTTGGGTACCCCACTGATGGATGCCAATGTAGCTCTCTCCTCTGCTGCACTGCAGCCTTTAGCCTCCTCTGCAGTTTCGGTGGTGTCTGCCTCCATGTTCTGGATGTGGCCGAAATCCTCATCCTCTTCATTATCTGATGTCACCTCAATCTAATGCACTTGGCCATGACCCATACACTTGTGGGATGGGTTCCATGGCTATATGTAACATAATTGTTTCCTTCTCAGTTCTCTTCTAGTATTCTCACCCATCCTACCTCTTCCCCTGTCCAACCCCCTTGGGTCTCTCCCTCCTGGGTTTATTGGAGGTCTTTGGTCTCTCCCTCCAGTGTTTAGAGGTGGTCTAGGCACAAATTTCGGTTTTGCAGCTGGACCTAAATCTCTCGTCCTCCATATAGTGTCCTGCAAGTTGGTAGGCTTAAAAACCTTAACCCAACCCTTCAAGTGTTCCATCAAACCCTCAGTGAAGAGCATCATAAGTCTAGACTGTGACACGTCCTGTACCATGACTGCTAGCCTTTGGAACTCCTCAATAGACACCTCTGGTGCTCCTGTTTGTCTGAGTTTCCTGAAATGTAGCTTCGGATCCCCTTGGTCAAACCTGTCAATGAGTCTTTAAGTAAACTCTGTGTATGCCACTATCTGATTGTGGCCAAGTGTGGTCAATCCATGATACCACCAATCATGAGATCTGCCATCCAAGCACATGGTGGCAAACTTGATGGCCTCCATCTCCCTCATAGGGTTAAGTTGTAGGTAAGTGTCTAGTTTCTGAACCCACGCCTGTGCAATCATCTTGGCCGAACCATCAAAATAGGGAATCTCCATCTTCCCAGCCTTGCACTCAAACTCATAGTTGCTCCTGTGGTATGGCCTGGGCTTGTTTTTGAATTTTAATCCACAGAACTTATCTAGGGTGATCTGCCTCTGAACTGACAAATTCAATGAGTTGTACTCCCTGGAATATTGATCAAACAGATCATCAAACTCATCTATGTGGTTGGGTTGTGTGGATTTATCTGTGAACGAGGGTAAGTACGACCTAGGAGTAGCCCTGCTACCTGTCAGCCCTTATGGTGCTCCCCCTCCATGGCTTCCCTCAGAATGATGACAGGGAATGTGTTCCTGTTGATACTTGTTCCCACCATGAGATCCACTGGTTTCCTTATTAGCATAAGATTCTAGACCCTTCCCCTTGTGATTCATCGCCATCAACATTTCTGCTATCCTTGTTTGGTTTTCATCTACCTTCCTTAAGGTCTCTGATATTTTGGCCTGCCTCATACAGTTTACCTCCTGGTTTTCCTGTAAGTGGGTGACCAATGTACTCTCTATCTGGTTTATGGATTTACAGAACTCCTGTGCTAACATTGCCAAGCCCTGTGGCTCACTGTCATCACTTGAACCCTCCATATCATCTTCTGCCTCACTTGTCTGTTTCTTCCTTCTGCCCATATAAATGCCACTGAATTTCTGCATGCACTAATTCTCACAGGATGGGAGGATCAAAGCTCTGATACCACTGTAATGTTCCCAAGCCGTTTTTTTCGCTTGGAACACTAACTGACCACTGATTTACTTGTTTGTTTGTGTATGTTTGCAGGTTAGCCTCTCAAGTTTCATCGTTAGGGTTATATTCAGTTATTAAGCACATATTTTAAGATAAACTCAATGCAACTACAAGATCTAACCAATACACAAGATATGGAACCCAAAAGCATAGATCTGACCTTTATTATTATGAAAAGAAAGAACCTAATACAAAGTGGATGTAGATCTGGAATAACATTAGATGGCTCCAAGAGATAATATAGAAGCTGCTACAAAATGCTCCCGGTAATACAAAACAAGCCTCCAAAGGCTGGATATGCAATGAAGGTAAATGCAAGAAGAACCAAGGTCACGTCCAAACCCCCTTGGCTGATGGCACGTCTTGTGAGACGAACAAAGTTCGCTCACACAAGAACAATCCAAAATATCTGGAATATAGTAACCAAATCCATATGGACAAATATATATGTAATAAGAATGAATAATAAGATATAGATGATGATTACAATTGAGAACGAGGGCCTGCTTATATACCCACGCAGGGGTGCCCTTTACCAATAGTCATGTCCTTTGAGACATGACCTTTCATTATTAATAATTATTGTTTATTAACTATTATTATGTTATGAATATCTATTTATGTATATTTTATGTTCATAACATTGCCTTCCCCTTAAAAATGCTTTGTCCTCAAAGCATAATCACTAGAAGGTTTCCCGTTTAACCTTTGTTCATGCACGCAATGTCTTCTAAATACATTCTTTGAAGTAACCTATAACCTTTGTACCCCTTTCTCTTGATTCTCTAATACTCCTCGATCTTCTTTAAAATGTACTTTTAGAATATAATAAATATTCTTTTATATTATTATTTTTTTTTTTTAACATAGAATTTTTTAAAGTACTCCTTTCTCTTATTTCTCTAATACTCCTCAATGTTCTTTAAAAAAATACTTTTAGAATATAATAAATATTCTTTTATATTAAAAATTCTTTTTAGAACTTTAACCTTTTATCTTTTTGATTCTCTTTGATATAGCGCGTTCAACCCTTTTTTTTATATAGAAAAGAGGTTTATTTGTGCCACCTTTCACTTTATAAAGTTGTTTTTGTGCTGTACTTTTATATAAAAGGGTTTATAATTTCCCTTTTTCTTCCCTTGGAATATTAAAATATTAAAAATATATATATACTTAAAAAACTCTCTTTTGAAACTTACGAAACATCTTGCTGAAGAGATGGGAAGACCAAGATTTTGGCCCAATTGAAGGATGTCTCAGAATAGCACCAAACTCCACCAAATGATAGATCGAGGCAAGTAGAAACCCTCTCTGAAGTCTCAAGCTCAGATGCCAAGATCTACTCCTCCAAATTGTTGAATCCTCAATCAACACTGCGCCCTCCTGAAGACTGCCAAGCTCAATATTTCGGCCCCGATGAAGGAAGCCTCCAAATCCCTTGAAACTCTCTAAAAAGATAGATCGGGCTGCCACAAGCCACTAGGAGAAGTCTCAGGGTCGGATCTGAGTTGTAACCCCCTCAAATTGACAAGATTTGAATCATAGTTGCGCCTTCCTTATCTCCAAACCATCCCAAAGTTGCAGATAATAATATAGCCGGAGTAACCCTCCCAAAACACTCCATATCTGATGGACGAGGCCCTGCAAGTAATACCTAGGTGCTAGAATCTCAATGGACCCTGTCAATAAGCTGGATCGAACTCTTCTCCAAGGAATGGTACGCCCCCTACTGGAAAACCCTTAAGGGTATGGCCTGTTGCTCTCCTAAATAGCCGATGGTACCTGTGAATACTATAGAATGGTGTGGGTGGAGTATTTCATCCCTGAGACCAAGCTTGGAACAAGGTGAGTGGAATCTTTCACCTCTGAGTTGTTCTCTAGGGTTTGTATTCTCAAAACTCTCAAAATTGTGTGGTCAAGAGCCCAATAGCCAAATGCAATAATATCCAAGATGAGTGAGAGGTGCACCCTAGCCTTTCCTTTATAGTTCCATTCTATTTCTCTGTTGAGTTAGTTAACCCCTAGGTTCAACTGCTAACTCAACCTCGAACATTCTAATTCTTCATCGAGTTACTTTTTTCTCTTTTTTACCTTTTTCCAAGTCAACTTCAAAATATAACTTTGAGTTAGCTGACCTTTCCCCATGCTGCATGAGACTATGATCTAATGGGGATGACTAGACCACTAAGTCTTTCCAAACCTCTTTATCAAGAGGTGGGGGACATTACACTCCACTCCCAACCTCAGAATGTCATAAAAAAAAGGATGAGGGTGGGGGTGAGGGGAATCATAGAGAATTTTGTTTTCTCTATTATTCCTCTAACTGAGGGTGGGGTGGCAGGAGTAATAGAGAAAATGTGTTGTCACAAAAGGATTTCGTCACTAGGGGGTATTACTTTCCAGTTCCTGTCCCAGGAAGATTATCAGGAACATAAAGAAAGAATTATAATTAGCTCTATTGACTCTCTGAACCAACTCCATAATTGTGAATGCTTTGCAATTCACAATATCCCCTCCAAGGTAGGATAATCCCTTCGAAGCAAAGAATACGATTTATTTTGGAATAAAAAGTCCTTTCATGAAGCTAGTGAAAATACGGCTCCTAATCTCCCAAAGAGTTTAGATTCTTTAGAATGGAGAATTCCTCTCATTTAGCCAGATAAAACTTACAGACCCCAACTTCAAGAAAGCTAGGGATGTTGTGTTCTAAATGTTTTGTTAAATACGGCTTTCTATTTTGTGTCTATGGTTAGACCCAATTAAACTCTAGATAAAGATTGTGTTTCAAGTGCCTGCATGAGTAAAAATATGAAACTACATTGTGGAATTAAGATGTCTAGCTTAATGGGGCATCTTAAAAAAAGTACATGCGGACTTTTGAAATTCATGATAGTTATTCCCTATCATGCAACCTCCCTGGCTGAATTCTGGTTGAGCCGATAAAAGTCATTTCATAATTGTCATCCAATCATTCAGACTCAAGGTCATTGGTAGGGCTAGCTAAAACAAATTATTTGATTCCAAGATGAAAATGCATTTTCATTTCCATGTGTTTTTAAAATAATATATGGATCATCTTGTATGCCATATACAAGGTGCCATTTTCATTTCCATGTGTTGTTAAAATAACATATGGAACATCTTGTATTCCATATACCTTGATTACATGTAAAACGTGAGACCCATTAGAGTGGATTGAAGATGTCCTTTCAATATAAATTAGATACATGCTCTTGAAAACATTATACATTTATACACACAGTGCCCTGAACTGATAAATATACGAATAAGACTTAAATGAACTAATTCTCCTTTGAGGAACTTTTTCATATAAGCAGATCTTTGATAGAGGTCAAGGCCCTGTAATCTGCTTAGAATGCTCCAAAATTGTATGCTAAAAGGATGAGCCAAAATTAGTATAGATAAATATTAGTAATTTGAGTTACTAAATCCGAGATGTTTTATGTGAGACCAGTGTTGAGATCAAAGGTTCCCATTTCTGCTGCAACTAGGTTCCAAGTTAGCCTTCCTACCTTTGAATCAACTTCATACTATCATGTTTAATTGATGTTTTTGGCTCAATATTTCATAATTTGAGCTTTTAGTTGAAACCCATCTATTTCTAATCATGTGGTCCAATGGTAGTGTCTTACCACATTGGATTAGCTAATGGCTTTCTCTTGATTGCATGGGAGGTGTTTGGGAGATAGGTTAATCATGTGGGACAACTTCAAATTATAAACAAAACTCTAAGCCATCCCTAGCCCTTGAATTTTCAAGGGTGGGATCAAATTATCCACTGTGGCCTTGTTGATTAGTTACTGTTGCAGATGTGCCTTAGAAGAAATAACATACCAATAATTTTAGAACTATAGAATTCACATAGATCTTCTTTTGAACCTTGTAAAACATTTTTTTTCTTGATTGTGTTTATTTTGATTTATAACTTTGTTGGAAGATTTTCTTCTTAATCTCATACCATATTTTTTTGTAGTTGTTCTTTCTATTTCTTTATTTTAGAGGACTTTTTAGGTGATTATATGAACCATACTTTTTTAAATTCGTTGGAATATTTTCTTCTTAATCTCATACCATATATCTTTTTTTAGTTGTTCTTTCTATATCTTTATTTTAGAGGACTTTGTAGGTGATTATATGAACCATATTGTTTTTAAATTATATCTTTATTTTAGAGGACTTTGTAGGTGATTATATGAACCACACTGTTTTTAAATTAGTAGGAGAAAGAGTTAATGGTGAGTTGATCAATAGTTCTTTTTAAAAAAGAGGAATATCTCTTCTATATCTTTATTTTAGAGGATTATGAATCATACCGTTTTTAAATTAGTAGGAGAATGAGTTAATTGTGAGTTGATCAATAGTTCTTATAAAAAAAGAGAAATAGCCCTTCTATATCTTTATTTTAGAGGATTATAAATTAGTAGGAGAATGAGTTAATGGTGAGTTGATCAATAGTTCTTATAAAAAAAGAGAAATAGCCCTTCTATATCTTTATTTTAGAGGATTATGAACCATACTGTTTTTAAATTAGTAGGAGAATTAGTTAATGGTGAGTTGATCAATAGTTCTTATAAAAAAAGAGAAATAACCCTTTGATAAAAAAAGAGAAACAACCCTTTGATATTGCAGGTCAACCACAAGGGTTGTTATTTATGTAGATATATCTTTATTTTACAGGACTTTGTAGGTGATTATATGAACCATACTGTTTTTAAATTAGTAGGAGAATGAGTTAATGGTGAGTTAATCAATAGTTCTTATTTAAAAAAATAACTCTTTGATAAAAAAAGAGAAATAGCCCTTTGATATTGCAGGTCAACCAGAACGGTTTTTTGGGTTGTTATTTATGTAGATATTGCCAAAGTTGAACGATTGTAAAGTGCCCTCATGTAGCACCTACAAATAGCTTAAATGGCCACAAAGATTTTTAAAATTGCCACAAAGCTTATTTGATTTTAATGTCTAAGGGTCAGTTCTACATTAACTGTAGATATAATGCATCATCATGCATACACATGGTAAAAATGTGTTCTAAAATCTATAATGTTTTTAAGGGATCTCTTTGGTAGCTTGGGTTATTTGATTTTAATGTCGAAGGGTCGGTTCTCTATTGAACTATTGACTGTAGATATAATGCATCAGCATGCATACACATGGAAAAAACGTGTTCTAAAATCTATATTGTTTTCAAGGGATCTATCTGGTAGCCTAGCTTAAGATGGATCTAAGGTGGTTGAATAAGTAGGAGTTCTCTCAAGGCTATTCTTGTCTTGGGTGAAGTTTATGTCAAGGAGGTTGTTCAATTCATGGTGATTTTCCTAATTATTGAGTTTTGTTTTCCATATCATGATTACCCACATGATTCCTTTTGATAATTTATATTATTTATTTTCAGATATGATTTTGATTTATCCCTGCTTGAACTCAACGTTTAAGCATAATTTAACGCTTATTAGGAACCTATGTTTTCACCATGGCCTGTGAGAGTTGCACTGGCCATTTACAGTTTTTTCATGATCATAGTCGTTTATAATTACAATTTGAGTCAAAGTGGCCCTGTGACCATTCCAAACTGTTATTAGGCACCTATGTTTTCACCATGGCCTGTGAGATTTTCACTGGCCCTTTACAGTTTTTTGATGACCATAGTCGTTTATAATTACAATTAAGTGGCCCTGTGACACTGGGCACTCCAAACTGTCATGCCTAAAAGAAATGAAATGAGTTGTTTTAAAGAGAGGGGTGAACCCAAGAATTCCGTTAGTCTGTTGGCTCATTTTGTTGTTGTTAATGGTCTTTGATAAGGAGGAGTGTTTAAGTTCAGTTGTTGGCTCATTTTGTTTTTCGTAGTGTTCTTTGATAATGAGTGTTTAAGTTATATGAAACTGAGATAGAGTGTTATAGGTTTTGACTTTGACTGGTTGGAGATCCTTCCAGCTGGAAGGAAGTGTTCAATTTGTACACATGATCTATAGATCATAATGTCATTTTTTCACGTCAGTGTGTGCTCTATGCGGTAATTATTGGTGCCATTTTGCCTGAATTAGGTTCCAAATATTATTATAATAATTTAATATGGTAATTTATAGTCAGGACTCAAAGACCTTACTTTACATGTTTTTATCTTGTCCATTAACGATGCAATGCTTTTTCAAAATATAATTATATGGATGTGTGCATAGCTTGTTTTGTCAAATGTGAATGTTGTCACAAAAGGCTTTCATCACTAGGGGGTATTACTTTTCAGTTCCTTTTCCAGGGAGATTATTAGGAACTTAAAGAAAGAATTATAATTAACTCTACTGACTCTCTGAACCAACTCCATGATTATGAACTCTTTGCAATTCAGGGTATCCCCTCCAAGGCAGGATAATCCTTTCGAACCAAAGAATACTATTATTTTGGAATAGAAAAGTCCTTTCAAAGAATACTATTATTTTGGAATAGAAAAGTCCTTTCAAAGAATACTATTATTTTGGAATAGAAAAGTCCTTTCATGAAGCTAGTGAAATTACGGCTCCCAATCTACCATAAAGTTTGTGTTTCAAGTTCCTACACGAGTAAAACTCTGAAACAGCAACGTGGAATTAAGATATCTTGCCTAACGAGGCAACTTAAAAAGGAATATGCAGACTTTTGAAATACACGAAATTTTTGTAGGTGATTATATGAACCGTACTCTTTTTTAAATAGTAGGAGAAAGAGTTGATGTTGAATGATGTTGAATTGATCAATTTTTCTTATAAAATAGACAAATGGCCCTTTGATATCGCAGGTCAGCCACAAGGATTGTCATTTATGAAGGTATTTCCCGTCATTTATGAAGGTATTCTCCAATTTGAACAATTGTAAAGTGCGTTAATGTAGCACCTACAAATAGATTAAATTGCCACAAAGCTTACCTACTAGATCTTAATCTCAAATTGCCACAAAGCTTAACTACAAATTTAAATCTTAATCTCATATCGTTTTTATTTTGTTGTTTTCTGTATATCATATTCTAGAGGATTTTGTAGGTGATTATATGATCCATACGGTTTTTTAAATAGTAGAAGAAAGAGTTGATGCTGAGTTGATCAATAGTTTTTATAAAAAATGTTCTATATATATCATATTCTAGAGGATTTTGTAGGTGATTATATGATCCATACTGGTTTTTAAATAGTATAAGAAAGAGTTGATGCAGAGTTGATCAATAGTTCTTA
>CBVK0100240072.1:0-13663 GCA_900067695.1 Picea abies | reverse complement strand
AATTAATTAATTAACCTTTTTACCTCTGAAAAACACCTTATCTCTCCTTGTGGCTTCCGTGGCCACTGAAAGTCACTTATCACCATCCCATCCTGTAGTGTTGCTTCTCCCGATTCCAATGAGTTATTACACTGAGAGGTTCCTCCAAGTAATGTGCCCAAAATGACCTCTTTAGTGAATTCAATTAGCTTATAGCTCAAAATAGTCAAAATCATGGAAATCGTCGTAATGCAATGGAACCAAAGCCAACCTGTGCGGAATGGCTCATAATGATGGAATATGATGAGCAATGCAAGATGGACCCCACAATGCCTCTCAATAACCCCTGTATTCGCTATAACCTCCATCTGGCTACTCTGGTCATCATAAACCTCTGCACTGTGATGATGTCCCAAAGTGGGGACATTACATATACAGGAAGTCATAATTTGTTTGATTGAAATTAAAATTCAAACCTTCTACTTTCAAATACTGCCTAATCATGAATCTTGAAATCAAGAAATTGTTAGAAACACTAATATGATCATACCCTTTGGGTCTTTGACCTTCCATACCTACTTTGAATGGTGCAACTTGCAAGAAACCTGGAAGTATGGGATACCTGCTACCACTAAAACATTGTCCATCTGATGTACCTGTTATCCCCTATCCTAGGGATAACTAAGGAGATTATGTCTCAAGGCCCACATGTCCTAGACATGGAGTACCAAGAGCCATATTGACTTGATCCTGGCCCTGGAGGGCCCATCCTTATTTTTCAGCGCCTCCATCTTGTCAGCAGCAACAACATCCATCCCATCGGCCTGGTTCTGAAGCAGCAATGGGTATCATGGTATGTGTCAATCTGATTCTCAAAACATTTGAATATGTGCATTTAATTCTCTTTTGCTTCATGACGTTTTCTTGGACTTTATGCCTTTTTGACTTGTCCATGCCTGGGGGGGATGAAAGAATGTCCTAGAGAGTTGGTTCCCTTAGGAGTGAGTTTCCACTGGGTGGGTTTATGAAAGGTCATCGTCCATTCCTTCCATACTTATCACTTTTCATCATCTTCCCTCTCATCTATCCCCTACATTGGTTCGGGCATTGGGTTTTCCAAGCTAGTAAGGGTTGTACGTTTCCTTGTGGGAAGAAGGAGCTAAATACCCAGAGGGTAAAAGTAGCTGGAAAAAGTTAAAAGCCAAAGATAAAACCTTCAGATGCTTCGCCCAGGGATCCCCGAGAAAGCAATAAAAGGCTTCTCAGTAAGAAAAAGGAGGGACCCATAAAATAAAATAAACTCAAGACCTAGTTGGAGGATAGGGGGTTTCATCCTGAGCCAACCTATTAGGTCCATGGGCATGTAGCTGTATGACACTACTATTCATCTGGTCACCACACCAGGGTAGTGGCTCTTGGTGGCATAGCCAAGAGAAAGGGGGTCTCATCACGAGCCAAACTTCTCATCTTCGTGAAATGCTTGTGGGTAACGCTGTCACCATTGGTCACCACGCCAGGGAAGTGTCCCCCAACTATTCTATTGAAAGAAAAAATCAATAAGATAAAGAGTAAAAAGATATTGAATGGGCTAGGAAACAATTGCATCCATGACAAGGTGCAGGTCACCCTCTTCAAAGGCACCCATAGGTAAGACCTACATTTCCCTGTTATCACTGCACCCCTTTCCCAAACATCCCCCACTCCATCTCATGCATTTACATGACCTAAATTGGTCTTCACTTGGAAACACCCCACACCTAAGGAGAATTAGCCCAATAGGACGTCTTGAAACCCTCTCCAAACCTGGTTTGTTAAATAGTATAACGTCTTTGAGCATTTGTCTAGGAAAGGGGAGTTTTATGCACATGTTTTGGTAACTTGATTATTAGATGTGATTGACATTGCTATGATCCTTGTGACTTATGAGCCCATGGAGGGCGTACTTGTTGTTGCTGCAGGACCATGCCCGACAGACAGGTACATATGGGAAGATGATTAGCTCGGACGTCCATAGGGCTAAAATCCCACCAAATGGATGCTAAGACCCCAGCCAGGGGTAGAGAGATACTGGAGGCTTGCACCATAGAAAGGGGAGGATGTTCCACCAGAGGCACTTTGGCAGGCCTGGACCCAGGGGGGTCTTTCCCTCCCACCATGGTGTTGGCCCTTGAAGGCCCTTGACGTTGTCATTCAGAGCCTTGATGCCATCCAGTTGAGGTATCCAACATGAGGACGGCTTTGGTTGGCACGTGTGGTAGTTCCTGAGGGGTTTTGAGCCCCAACATTTCACTTGGAGGCTTAGCGTTCCAACAAGGAGGCTAACGTCACCCTAGGAGGGGCATGAAAGCACCCTAAAAAGATGAATTTAAAGCTTTATTTGACAATTTTATGTAAAATTGGATTTTTCATGTAAACTGGCCATGTCGTCCTTTTTTGACCTAATTTGTAATTAAAGGTCACTTGTATTGTATAAATAAGAGATCAAACTCTCATTTTTATTCATCATCTTTCACTCACACAAGTGTGAGGCCTGAAATTCAGCCTCCTTAAAGGCTTATTGGCTGAAATTTAGTGGTGCACAACTCTTGAAGGAGGCTTATTTTGGTGATTTTTGGCATTTTCATGGTGGAAAGTCTTCAACTAGGGAATTTTGCTAGATTATTCTTGGTGAATGTAAGTGAAAATCTGCAATTCTTCTTTCTTTGAGTTGTTATGGTATCTTTTACTTTGCATTTACTAAAGTTATTAAATTGCTAGTGTGAAACCCTAGGATATTAAGCACATGTTATTGTCCTTCTCCCGATAGCTATCCACCTACTTGATTTTGCTAGAAGACACCTCCATTGAATCATATGCTAGAGCCCTGTTGCCGTCCTTATACACACTTGCAAACGTGAGCTAAGTCCTTCTCACTTAGTGTGTCCTTGGAGGCATGATGACTAGGTTCAAAGCCCAGTGTCACCTTGACTTGAACCTCTTCCGTCTAGGCTTACTCCTAGGGAAGCCAAGGGGGGTAGACCCTAGTTACTATGTGAGATTAGAGATTAATTCTAAGAGTTGGTTTCAATGAGTTAAAAGGTTAGGGGGAAAGATCTAGCCTATATGCAAAGGCAGCAATGCAATGTGCAACAATTCAAATGAAAAGCAAGCCTTTTCCTAGGACAACTAAAGACTAGTGCCTAAGGATGGGCAAGGGGTCAACTAGAGTTTTAGGGAGATAGATTTTACAATGATTACACAAGATTACAAAGATTACAAAAGAATAAGATTAGATACAAATATGTAACAACTAGATACAAGGTTTACAAAGAAGATCTAATAGCTGCAACTAAACATAAGATACATGAATGATACAATTGTAAACAAAAGATACAAACACTAATTAGGTTGCTTGATTTGTGCAGGAAATGAAGATGTTCAAAATGAAGAAATTACCAACACATCAAGCCAGCATGCTCAACAATAGAGTGCCTCCAAAGGATGCGCAACTCTATTGTGACTGATTTCAATGGAAAACACAAATTAAACAAACCCAACAATGAAGTTGCCTCCAAAGAATGCGCAACTCCAAGGGGGTCAAACCAATATGCCAACACCACACTTAAACAGAAAATGAAATGCTTGAAAAAGGCCTCCAAGGGCAAGGGCGCAACTAAAACCACTTAGTTAATTATCCACAACATTCAAATAAACTTGCATGGAAATGTAAATCAGAAGTGAAAGCTTTGCAAGATTAAAATGCCAACCACAAGAATGTAAATGCCAAGTAAATGCCCCAATGGTTGAAGTGGATTAAGGATTGTTAAAGTTATTAAGTTAATGATTGAATCCTAACTAAGTGTCAACCTCAAGACTCCCCTCGCTTGTACCAAGTAGTTGTTGGGTGCTCAAGAAGTGAGGCAAACAAGGCCCCACCCTAGTTCCACAAGTCAACCCAAGGAAAGAAGTACTCCCGGAAAGGACGCTGAGCGTTGTGAGATCATCCCCGACCTATCACCTTTCGTTGCTTCCTTTCCATCCCCATTTAAGTGGCAAAGTTAGGTCAGTGGTGAGTTCCCTATTAAGTCTAATAAATTTTAGGCCTATGAAACTAAGGTAAATTTAGTTAGTTACTGTGTTAGGCAAGATGTTGCTTGCCAAAAGTTAGGTGCTTGAACCAAAAACGAAATTGAATTGCTTGCAAATAATGAAAATGCTTAACCACAAGATATAGCTTGAAATAGCATGAAAAAAACTTGAACAATAACTTTCAAGAAATGAAAGATAAGTTGCCTTAAATCATTTAAGCCATGCCCATGATACTTGCAAGAAATAAAAGTGCTTGTGTAAGATTATGAAATAAAAACAAGTACTTGAAGAAATGGAAACTTGCAATGAAATATTAAAATAGCATTTAGAGATCACTATGCCTCCATGGGCCTAAGCTAGTATTAATGTGTGTTACTTCTACTTCTAGATAATTTTTAAACCACTTGACCCATTAGAAGTAAACCATCAAACTAGCCATACGATTTTGGGGGTTAGCTAAGCCAAGCTCACTCCAAGGTGTAGGCAACAATAAAATTTAAATGCTTGAAAGAATAAAGCTAACTAAACAAACCACATACAATGGCACAAGGTGGAGGCAAGCCTTCCTATTTTGTGCCAAAGAGGGTTAAATGAAATTAAACAAAAATAGAAATTAAACTAGCCACACAACCTTGTCCTAATGACAAGTGGGGCAAACAATAAATGGAAAATTACAGAAATTTAAAGGACTAACCTAGCCTTACGGTTTTGGGGGTTGGCTAAACCAAGCTCACACCAAGATGTAGGCACAAATTGAAACACAAATTGCAGAAAATTATAAACAAAGAATGCAAGCCTCTTAGGGACTCCCTTGGGCTTGCTACAATGCTAGAAAAATGAAAGAAGGAGATGGGTATTGTTACCCAACAAAGTGATGCCTTCCTTGAATGTTTTGTGACCAAATTTGGGCAGCACTTCCCCTTGTACTGGCGAGAATCTGCAAAAAATAGCAAGCTAATGCTTGTTGGAACTGCTGCAAAACACAAAACAACTGAAAGAAAATTTATGTTTTTACACAGAAATTTTCTGCATACAAATTTCAGGAAACAAAATAGTTGAAGTGACCTACTCTAGATGTTAGAAAACCCAAATTTCTGAAGTGATATGAATAGAAAATAGATATTAGAAAGTAAGGAGGCTCAAGATGGGTTATGAAGGCAAGCTTCCAACTCAAAGCTAGCCTTGCAAACCCTTGAGATAACCTGCAACTTGTGAAACAATCTATAAGATGAGAGCAAAGGTGAGTGAGTAAAATAAATAACACAAACTAATTTGCAATATCTATTACTCTACTCACATAGATTTACAACTGTTATCCCTCACTTTTAGGGATAACTAGGAGATTATGTCTCGAGGCCCACAGGTCCTAGACATAGAGTACCGAGAGCAGGATTAACTTTAGCATGGCCTTGGAGGGCCCACCTTTTCTTTCTTCCAGCATCTTTGTCTTGTCAATAGCGGCAACATCCATCACCATCGGCTTGGTCTTGTGTCAGAGATGGTTCTTGCTCCATGAGGTAATTAGTCCGGGTATCCTGGTATGTGTCACTTTGATCATCAAAACCTTTGACTATGTGCATTTGATTCCTTTTGTTTCTAACAAATGCTTGGATCTTACATTTGCCCACTTGACCATGTTTGGGGGGATTGTCAGGGTGCCCTAGCAAGTATGTGTCTATAGGTTTTGGTTTTCCACTAGGGAGATATCTGAAAAGCCATCGTCCGCTCCCATCACAACACCACTGTTTCATCTTGTTTCTCTCTCACCTATCCCATTCCACTTGTCCGGGCAATGGGTTGACCTATTTGCAGGATTGCACCTTACCTCGTGGGAAGAAGGGGCTAAAGGCCCAGAAGGTAAAAGCAAGCTGACAAAAGATAAAAGCCTAAGAATAAAACCTCAAGATGCTTCGCCTAGGGATCCCCGAGAAAGCAATAAAAGACTTCTCAGCAAGAAAAAAGAGGGACCCGCAAAATAAGAAAACAAGACCTGATCAAAGGATAGGGGGTCTCATCATGAGCCAGCCTATTAGGTCCATGGGTACCTAGCAGTATGACATTACCACCAGCTGGTTACCACGCCAGGGTAGTGACTCTTGGTTGCATGGCCAAGGGAAAGGGGGTCTCATCACGAGCCAACCTTCTCATTTCTGTGAAAGTACTTGTGGGTAACGTTGTCACCACTGGTCACCACGCCAGGGCAGTGTCCCCTGATTAGCTCTTGAAAGAAAAAAAGAAATAAAGCATAAAAGGCATGGATGGGCTTGGAAAGATTGCATCTAGGACAGGTACAACTCGCCTTCTACAAAGGCACCCACAGGTAAAGCTTTGCATCCTCTGCCCTCATTGCACCCACCTGCTTGGACATCCCCTGACCACATCACCCACTTACATGGCTTGGATGAGGTCTTCTCCGGAAACTTTCCTTTTTCCAGTGGACACTAGCCCAATAGGACGTCTTGTCCTTTTCTCCAAACTTGTATTGCAGGCTTCTGTAATGTCTTTGAGATTTTGACTGATGTATTAGGGTTTTTATGCACATGTTTAATAATATTGATAATGAGATGTGATTGACAGCGCTATGATCCCTGTGACTGATGAGCCCATGGAGGGCGTAGCTATTGATGTGCAGGATCATGCCCGACGGACAGGTACCATTTGGACTGGTACACATGGGGAGATGATTAGTTCGGACCTCCATGGGGCCGAAGAGCCCATCAAATGGATGTTGAGACCCCATCAGGGGGCAGAGATAGGACATATATAGATCAGGGGCTTTGCACCGGAGAAGAGGAGGACGTTCCACTAGAGGCACCCTGGCACAGCTTGACCTAGGGGGGTTGACCCATTTTTAGTGGAACGTTGGCCTTGGAAGGCCTAGGACGTCACCCATGAGGTCCATGACATCATCCTTGCTTCATGGACGTTTTGGCAGATGGACAGGGCATTTGGCACGTGTGGCAGCTTGGAGAAGCCCAAAGGGGGCTAACGTTTTGCTCCTAGGGGTTGCATTTTCCCTAGAAAGGTCTAACATCACCCTAGAAAGGGGATGACGTCCTTCTGTTGCTTGATTAGGGTTTTAATTTGTCATTTAATGTAAAACAGTATAAGTTTCAATATTTTGGCCTCATCGGCCTTTTTATGACCTAAAAGTAAATTAGGTCATTGATACAGTATAAATGAAGGGTTTTCACCTTCATTTTTTCATCATCTCTCACTCACCAATTGGTGAGGTCTGAAATTTGCGCCCTATTTTAGGGTTTTGGCTGATTTAGTGAGGCGCACTTGTTGAAGGAAGATTTTTCTTGGCATTTTTGGCATTTATCTTGGTGGAAGCTGTTACAACTAGGGTTTGCTACTTGATTTCTTGGTTAAATGTAAGTAAATGTCTGCAAAACTTCTTGAATGAATGGTTGTAGTTTTATTTCTCTTGCATTTATGGTTATAATTTGCTGAATAAACCCTAGGGGACAAGCACACACTGTAGGTCCTTGTCTCATGTCCCCGTCAAGATTTCTAGCCATTTTATTTGCTGAAATGAGATAGAGCCTTGCCATAGCAACACTCTTCTCTTTCATGCTGAAGAGGATTGAGCCTAGCCTTAGCTACACTCTTTTCCCCCTCTTCATATGCTAGCCGTTTTACTTTCTTAAGCTAAGAAGAAGGAGAAAGCCTCAAAGCCTAGGTCTTCTACACTTTGGGCCGATTTTTCTAGGGTTTGTTGTACAAGCCTTGCTCTAGCAACACTTTGTTTCTCAAACCCTCTTGTCTTAGTTTTATGCTATCTTTTCAGAGCTAGTCATCCTTGCCATTGAGTTAAAGGAGGAGGAGAGAGCACCGAGGCCTAGTTCTCCTACACCAAGGTGAGCCTCTCTCCCCTAGGGTTTGTTTCCTTGAGGCCTTGCTTTAGCAACACCTCAAGGCTTAATCCTCTATTCCTTAACCTCATTTTATTCTTTGATCCTTCAGCTCTTGCATCCTTCACTTTTGACTCCATTAACCCTAAGGCACTGATCCTAAGAAACCTCTTGCGTTGAAGTGAATCAAACTACTTTCAAACTCTTGAATGAAACCTTAACTACACTAACCCTAGCCTTAACTAACCTGCTAACCCTATATGCTGCAGTCATCTTTAGCTTTTAACACCTTTGTGCAACAAACGTTTTCTTTCATAAGCAATTGAATGATGATTAAAGGCATAAATTAAATGAAGTGTTGATTTATTACTTTGAATGCCATATTGTTCTGGTATTTATTGGTGAAGTGACAATTTTTATTGCTATTTATAAACATTGACTTCCTCAATATTTATTGCTAAAATTGCTTATATGTTCATCAGATAGTCACATATTTATATGAAATACTAACCCATTGAATTAGCTTGCATATATCATTTGTTGTTGTTTTGTCTCAGGCAGGTATATCTTTGGGGCTTTTACTTTATTATTGGCTGTTTAGCCGAGACTATCTGCTTGGTGGCAACTTGTGAGGGGGGAATCTATCCTTGTCTTTTAATCCTCTTGCCTTCTCAAAACCCCAGGTCACCGGGGGCGTCTCCCCTGGGCCTCACCTCCCTAAAGAGAAAGAACCATCCCATTGTGGTGACATTGGGTGGGATTGGTTCCTGTTACGCCAGTTTGACCTTCAAACCTCAAGCTTTTATCCTTGCTACAAACTGTGCGATAACAACAACACTATTGAAAATCTACCCAAGCAAACTAATTTGCTTGGGAATCTACTCTATATCTTAAGAAATGCTCCAACAAAATACAATATCATCTCAAATGAAAAAGTGTACTAAGACAAATCTTTGACACACCAATGGTCCTCCAAAGCACTTTCTATTAGCAAGTAGGAAGTTGCAGCAACTAGTTGCTACAAGTTCCTCTCCAAATGTGAGAGCAAGATGGGAGAGATGAGGAGAGTGAGGAGAAAAATGGGTAGCATAACAATAGCATACGAATTGGTGAGGAAATGAGGGAGAGAGGGCCTTAATTTATACTTGGATAGGCAAAGTTACCCCTCTTGGATCAAATCCAAGTGTCCACCACCAAGCACAAGTGAGCATCTCAAGGAGAGGGGCACAACTTTAAGGTTTAGGAGGTGGATTGATGAGGTGGAGTGAGGTGGAGGGTGTGGGCCAATTCAAATGGGTGATGTGGAAGTCCTAGGAGGGTGCACCAAGAGAGAGAGGGCCCCACACCTCTAATATTTGGCTTTTCTAAAGTTTTCTCATGGAGGGGGGTGCAATTCCCCGAGGGGGCCGAAATTTCTGAAGTGGATGTAATGTCTAGGGCATGTATAAAGGGTAGGAAAGGGTTAGGATATGATAGGCTTGGGTTTATACATCATCTCCCACCTTTACTCTAACCATTTAGCTCAATTTTACAAAAAATGACATTTTGACTATGTCATGATTAGCAATTAAATTGTTGTTTTTGACTGACCAAGACTCCTCATGGAAAAACACCTAGAAAAACTTGTCCAAATGAGCTGAAACTTGGTCCAAGGGTGTAGGGGGTATCATTCCATTTCTTTTGAGCACAAATACCCCTAGCAAAACCCCAAGGACCTAGTTTTTACATTTTTTATCAAATTTTAATTAAAATTACCCAACTTAGGCAATTTTAATAAATTAAAAAAAACCTATCTAGACTCAACGAAATTCCGCAAAACTTTGAGAGATGTATTACATGGTCATTTAAAATATTCCTAGACACTCGCTACCAAAGGACGAAACCATTAGAACGCCTTTCACCACTTTGGAGGAATTATTGTGGGAGTGAAAAACTCAAGGGAAATTAATAAGGCTGGTTAGGCCAAATTAATAACCTGAAGAAAAAAAACACTCAGTGAAAGGGAATCCTCTAATGATGAAGTCCTAAGGTAACTAACCTAACTATGATCCATGCAGACCAATTACATTATTATCCCACGCAGGGGAGCAAAAATTCCATTACAAAAATAAAGAGTTGAAGGCCAACACTGCCTTTTAGAACCAAATAGTCTCTGACTTGGTAGCATCTGATGATGTATATCTTCATGGTACATGGAGTTGACCCCCTAGTTGAATAGGTGGTCAACATCTGGCTCCACATGGGGACGTGTGTTTGATCTTCACATTTGGGAAGGAGAGCATACGAGAATCCAACATCTACAAAA
This sequence comes from Picea abies, assembly GCA_900067695.1. Lineage (NCBI taxonomy): Eukaryota > Viridiplantae > Streptophyta > Pinopsida > Pinales > Pinaceae > Picea > Picea abies. The sequence goes on along the minus strand of CBVK0100240072.1, from coordinate 3,454 downwards.
CATAGTGCTCACCAATATCCAACATAAATATACATATATATGACAAATGAAATGCTATAAACAACAATTACGTAAAGAAATAACCATTGTACAACATCTCTAACTACAAAATGAAACTATGATACAAAAAAAAACATCTAAATACATAATAACATAATGAATGAAATAATACAAAACTGAAATACAAGAAGGGTTAGAGATACGTTACAAAGGGTGTCCCTTTGGACACCGAGTTGCCCATCATCTGAAGCAAAACTTGAGTTGTTGCCCATTCCTTGGAATGTTAATGGGCTCACCATCCAAATGGCTGAGATGAAAAGAATTAGGCCCTGCTATTTCTCGGATCACATATGGACCTGTTGCCACCTTATACACACCTGGGGTAACGTGGAAGAAACCTTCAATCCACTTGGTGTGTCCTTGGGGGCAAGTTTCGAGTCAAGGTGATGTCACCTGATTCTCAACTCCTTCGTCTAGGCCAACTCCTAGCGAAGCCAAGGGGGGTAGTCCCTATAAAAATAACCTAAGGCTCTTTTAAACTGAGAAAACAAAAGAACTTATTTCTAGGAGTTTATTGCTTTAAATAAAATAAACCATTCAACATTTAAAATTCATCATCATTTGAGATAATCATATAAAGTACTTGTCCATAAGCATGCATATATTTAAAAGGATACAAGATCTGCAAAACTTAATGAAATTTATTTAGACAATTGCATGAATGTAAAGACTGCTCACATAAAGATATACCAGTTGTACCGGTGCCTTAAAAGGAGTAGTGGGCAATTGTTGATCGAGTGTTTTATTAAGGTAAATTAAAGTTGAGTTAATGAGAGAATATGTGGCCTCTTTAGAGGCTAGCTCTTTGTTTGGAAACTTGCGGAGAACTTACCGAAACCCAAGAGGTCTCACCAGTAAGGTCACTAAGGGCGTCGGATGTCCAAAACGAGTGGAAAAAACAGGTCCCGAGAGGGCCTGCCTTACTTCACAGATTACCCTTAGGCGTTTTCCCGCACATTGAGCTAATAACTTTAGAGATTTCCCTAATTAGACTACAAACAAGGTTTATTGACTTTGCAAGACTGAAAGAAATAAACTTTGTAACCTTCTTTGTAACCTGCTTTGTAACTGAAAAGAGAACTTGCAAGATACTTGGAAATTGAGTAATTGCAAGGCTTATTGCTGATAGTAAATAAAGAATTCTAAACTAAACATGCCTAAATATTTGAGAGTAATTTTTAAATATGCATAGATTATTTTACGTAAGCATGCACGTAGAAACCACAACTAATCTAGCTAAACTGAGCATGAAAAATAAACGAAAGAGATCTAATCTAAAGCTTGCGAAAATAAGACAGAAAGGGAAAGAATGCAAGCCACTTGGGTACAACTCCTTTGGGCATGCTTTACAGTGATTTAGAATATAGAAGGAAAAGATAAGCGTTTACCACAATGAGAGGAGTTGCTTGAGGGTGTGTTGTGCATGAAATTGGGCAGTATGCCCCCTTGTCCTGGCGAGAATCTGCAAAAATCAGCAAGCTATTGCTTGCTGATTTGAGCTGCAACACACTCAGAAAATGTTATAAAATCTTTGTTTTTAGGCAAAGATTTCGTGCATACAAGAACCAAAAAATTTAAAGACTTTAGGTGACCTATCTAAGCATGTTAGCTACCGAAATGAGAATAAGAAAAGGTGAACAATACAGAAATAACTTGGAGTGTATGAAAATATCAAAGGGAGACTCTTCCAAGAGGCACCCTAATGAAACCCTTGAAGTCCAACCTGCAAAAACTCACACAATAGCATGCATACAATGGATAATATGGAGGGTTAATCTAATAAAGTGAAATACTTGCACCCTATCAGGCCAACCACATATATAGATTCACAAGACTACTCTTTGCAAGATCTACTTAAATAAAATACTTTACCTAAGATCCATTCATGCAACCATTATATGAAATCAAAACAATTTTACCTCATATGTTTGTAAGAACACAAATACTTGTAGATCTTCCCAAAATCCTCCAAAGCTATTTCCTTTATTATCCAATGGGAAGAGGTTGTGACAACTAATTGCCACAAGCCCTTCAAGAACAAAACCAGTGAAGAAATACGACAATAATGAGAGAGATAGAGAGAATGGGATGGTGAGAAACTAGTAGCATAACAGTGCAATAATGAAAGGTGAGTAAAGAGTGAGTGAGAGGTCTCTTATATAGTAGTGAGAGGAAGATAGACCCTTCTTGGATCTATGACAAATGTCACAAATCCAAGCCACAAGACAACTCAAGGAAGAAGGCCACCAATGAGATGCATGGCTTTTAGGGTGAGGGGAATGGAAAGTGGAGTGAGTTGGATGAGGATAAAGCAAGCAAAGAGGGGGCGAATTGGTTGAGGAGAGGCCCACGCATGCATTAAAGCATGCTTCCAAACTAAACGTGATGTAACTTAAATCAAGGGAGATGTTTCCATCTCCATTTGAGATCTTACCCATCAAGCATGGATTCAAAGTGGGAAGCGTGAGCTTTTAGTGAGGGACGCATGAGTGTGAGGAGGAGCGTGTGGGAGGATGTGTTGGCCACACTCCAAAATGTTATGCGATTGGTGGATGAGAGGGAAAAGGGAGGTCCCACGCATCAAATAAAGGAGAGTTTCCATTTTAATTATGATGCTTCCAAGCTTTACGTGAGGATGTGAAGGCGTGGAGAGTGGGGACGTGAGGGAGATACGTGAGGCAAGAGGAGAGTGTGTAGAGCACACTCCTAAGTGTGATGTGAGTGGTGGAGAGGGGAGTACGTGGAGGAGAAAGGACCCACGACTCCTTTTAAGTGAGTTTGCAACTAGATGCAAGGGAAGTGGGGGTGCAAGCTAAGAGGGGCGTGAGTTTAAGTGAGGAGTGGTACGTGAGGTGAGGGGGATGGGCATAGGAGTGAGAGAAAGGGTGCACCTCATGAGGAGGGGCCCAAAACATACTTAAAACAAGTTAATACAACAACTAAATGATTATTACATGCTCACGTGGGGAAGGGGACGTGAGCTCAATGTAGGGAATTAATTAAAAATTAATTTTAATTAAATGGTGGGTTTAAAAGGTGGGTAAAGGGTTAGGAAATGGTTAGGTGGGGTATCTCTCACATTATTTGTCCTGTTATCGCTCAGTTTGTAGTTTAGGTCATAGACTAGAGGATAATGGTCAAACTAGCGTAACAGGGACCTACCCCACCCAATGTCACCACAATGGGGAGGTCCTTTCTATTTAGGGTAGCTAAGCCCAAGGGAGATGTCCCTGGCAATCTGGGGTTTGAAAGGAAAAGGCTCAAAGGGTTAAGGTTAGTTTCCCCTTCATAGATTACCGCCCAGAAGATAGTCAAATGAAGAATAACCACAGAAAAGGCACATGCTTGCGAGACAAGACAACAATGAAACTAGTACATGCAATAATGGTTAATA
>CBVK0100240071.1:0-13664 GCA_900067695.1 Picea abies | reverse complement strand
GAAATAACTATGAAAAATAAAAGTAAAACAATTAAAACTTAAAAATATTTCCGTAATCTTCACATAGTAAATTTGTGGCCCTTTTTATTTTAATTTTTCTGGAAATTTTTATTGTTGATCCGTCAAAAATAATTTACCCAAAATCTTCCTCACGGTCTTAGCTTTCCAACGAGCCATCTCTTTCTTAATTTGGCCTTCTAAAACTCAAGATATGGCTCTCGAAAGTTAGCACTCAACAACCATTGATTTTGTTTTCAGATTAATTTTGGACCATTCATCTATGAGTTTATTATTTATCCTGCATGCATTGTGGGAAGGCATTTCATGGTGTTTATATTGATTTTGCCACTCATACTAATTTTTATGTGAAGCTATAAGAAGAATGGAATGTGGAGCCCATGCTAATATTTTGGCCACACACACGTGTATATCCGGGACCCAACAAATCTTCGACATCCACCATCCGGGAAAACCAAAAATGTCACAAGTGTGAAATCTTTGGATGCCCAGATGGGGTCTCCTAAAAATCCAAAAATTCCTAAAAGTACAAAAATCCCTAAAAGTCAAAGTGTGCAAGTTTTCATAGTACACGGTTATAAATATAGAAATCTAAATATCAACAATCCCTAAAAATCCAAGACCTCCTAAAAATATGAAAATCCCTAAAAACGGGGTCTCCTAAAAATCTAGAAATTTGGGATCATTTGGGGCATCTGGCCCATCCGGCATCCGGTCCATCCTGGGCATTCGACATCCAGGCCCTCCAAGAGACATCCAACAGACTATTCCCAGGATCTGTGTGCAATGACTTGTCTAGTGAGCATGCCACGTGACCTACACTATCAACATGCCACATCATCTACCCTATCAGCATGCCACTCATTTTCCATGTGGATCTAGAGGACACGTCATCAGAACATAGTGATAGTACAAAACTTCCTAGGGCCATAACTTTGTGTCCCAAACTCGAAACGAGAAAAAAAATTATATCGTCGGAACACTCTCAATGAGTAGAAGATGATGATGATGTTAAAATTAGGAAATGATGACATTGAGTGAAGAAAATTTTTAATAATCTCAAGCTCCATATTTGTCACTTATTTTGTATTTCCTTGTTTTGCTTGGACTCCTTCTTTTCCAAGATCACGAGAGAATAATGAATAAAATATATTTTCTATCAATTACATTATTACAGGCTATATTTATTTTCAATCAAAAGTCTCCAACTCAATAAGAAATCATAATTCATTGTACACGTGATTCCTCGTGATTAGGGACATTGATTAATGCTTATTCCATCTTGCTTTTTCATTTTAAATTTGTTTTGCTTTGAAAATTGCTTATGTCCTTTGTATTTTTCTCGATCCACACCTGTACAATTTAAAGAATAAAAAATAAAATAATACAATAAATATGGAAATACCCTATTGTTAATAAAAGAAGAAATATTATACAACCATCTAAATTAATTAGAATATAGGTATCTAAAATAAATATTTATTATCTTATTTTGTCCATAGTTTATGACTTCTAATCCTAAAATATTTGAAACAAAATCACTATGACATCAATACAAATAATTATATTTAGAATAAGATTCTATCATCTTAGGCTTATACACAATCTAAAACAGATAATAAATAAAAGTAAGACAATTTATCAACCAAATAATAAAATGAAATAACTATGAAAAATAAAAGTAAAACAATTAAAACTTAAAAATATTTGAAATAACTATGAAAAATAAAAGTAAAACAATTAAAACTTAAAAATATTTTTGTAATCTTCACATAGTAAATTTGTGGCCTTTTTTCTTTTAATTTTTCTAGAAATTTTTATTGTTGATCCATCAAAAATAATTTACCCAAAATGTTCCTCACGGTCTTAGCTTTCCAACGAAGCATCTCTTGCTTAATTTGGCCTTCTAAAACTCAAGATATGGCTCCCGGAAGTTAGCACTCAACAACCATTGATTTTGTTTTCAGATTAATTTTGGACCATTCATCTATGAGTTTATTATTTATCCCACATGCATTGTGGGAAGGCATTTCATGGTGTTTATATTTTTTTTGCCACTCGTACTAATTTTTATGTGAAGCTATAAGAAGAATGGAATGTGGAGCCCGTGCTAATATTTTGGCCACATGCACGTGCATATCCGAGACCCAACAAATTTGGGACATCCAACATCCGAGAAAACCAAAAATGTCACAAGTGTGAAACCTCTGGATGCCCAGATGGGGTCTCCTAAAAATCCAAAAATTCCTAAAAATACAAAAATCCCTAAAAATCAAAGTGTGCGAGTTTTTGTAGTACACAGTTATAAATATAGAAATCTAAGTATCAACAATCCATAAAAATCCAAGACCTCCTAAAAATCTGAAAATCCCTAAATATGGGATCTCCTAAAAATATAGAAATTTGGGATCATCTGAGGCATCTGGCCCATCCGGCATCCGGTCCATCCTGGGCATTCGACATCCAGGCCCTCCAAGAGACATCCAACAGACTATTCTTGGGATCTGTGTGCAATGACTTGTCTAGTGAGCATGCCACATCACCTACCCTGTCAGCATGCCACATCATCTACCCTATCAGCATGCCACTCATTTTCCACATGGATCTAGAGGACACATCATCAGAACATAGTGATAGTATAAAAATTCCTAGGGCCATAACTTTGTGTCCCATACTCGAAATGAGAAAAAAATATATATTGTCGGAACACTCTCAATGAGTAAAAGATGTCGATGATGTTAAAATTAGGAAATGATGACATTGAGTGAAGAAATTTTTTAATAATCTCGAGCTCCATATTTGTCACTTATTTTTTATTTCCTTGTTTTGCTCGGATTCCTAGTCGTCGAGATTTTTCTTATTTCTTACAAATCTGTAAAAATGTACAATAAAATAATCAATATATGCGTAATCTCAGTAAAAACATAATCAAACAATCATATTTTGAAAATCTCGTAATTAAAATAGTCGGCAAAAATTGATTCAATGATTTATTCCCTAAGATTTCACTTCGTCCAGTTTTATCTCCAAAGAAATAGGATTGAACTCAAAGGTTAAAGTAAATGTGTTTTGTTGGGTTTAATTGGTACTTGACAGTTTTACGTTGCATGGTTGCAGAGGTTAATACCATATTCATGGGGTGAAAATGTGATAGATAATGTATAAAAGAATTTAGACTCATTCTATTTCATGTGCAAAGTAGCATATGGTATAGATCGTGATACACTACGTATTATTTTGACCTTGCCCACATACTAAACTTATGAGATTGAGCTCTATATCAACATTTCCACATCAAGATACATGTAAGATAGTTGTAATACCACGTTGACTCAACCCTATGACATATAAAGTGACTTGGTTGTCGACCTGACATTCTTGCATCAACATCCCGATATAAAAATTACATCTGACATTTGGCTTACTCCAAAAGCAATGGTATTCCTTTAATCTGGACCAAGATTACCCATATTAGGGAATCTGAAATCCGACACAATCAACCCTATAGACCATGACTTGGGTCCGGATATTTGAACAAAAACGAATTTACTCATTATTTTTTACATTCGACAAAATAAATCAAATATCAAATTGGACCTAATAGATAATTTTTCTCAAGAAAAATCATTGAAACAACTTAAAATAAATCAAAACAAATTCAGAAAACTCATGAAAAAACTATAAACAAATCGAATTAAATTATGTACAAATAAAATCAAAGTTAACTAACTACAAATTGTTAAAGATTCACAATACAAGCAAAAATTTATAAAGGTCCCCATGATTTTATGAAGAACTCATATCATGATGGGCGGTTGTTGTGTAGGCTACAACAAAATGTCAAATCATTATTGATTTCTAAGGATTTTCAAAATTTGATCAAGTTCAAGATTGATTTTGTCATGATGGCGTGAGATTGTATCTAGATCTCTGTAATTGTTCAATTTTCTAACACTTGGGATTATTGGGTCGAGAATGAATTTCACTGCTTTTGAATATTTGCACTATGTGTTGAGTTTACTTTCAGTTGAACTCTATTTATTGATACAAGAACAAATTTCTCCCAACATAGTTTGCTTAGATACTTGGTTTCTTTACATCCTACGCGTGATGGTCAAGGATTGATTACAAAATTCAGAGGCACTAGTTCTACTTACATTTCTTGTGTAACATTGTTTTCAACTTGACCTCAAGTTATGTTCTAGAGTTCACTCTTTTCTAGTTTTCACATGAATGATCTTCCAGTCATAACAAATTTAAAATTTGAAAACTATATTAAATTGTATTCCTCAAAGAAAAAACGAAGTTATACTTCTTGGAAGTAATTGGAAATCTAATTTTTGGAGTTAGTTTAATTTAGAAATACAAAATTATGTGCATTTTGATAAGGTATGTCTTGTAATGTTCAAATTCTTCTTTCTTTCAAACACAATGCCTCCAAGGAGGTCTTCCTGTAAAATGCTTAAGAAATCCCCTACATGGAAACAACCTATTAAACACGTAGAACAGGTGGCAAATGGGCCTATTGAAGTGGAAACTTCCAAAGAGGAGTTCAACCTAGTTATTCTAATACCCAAGCTAAAGTCGGAACTAGTGAGACCTATTTATAAAGACATATGCCCATATAGGTTCTCAACTCCCTTTCCCAAGGTGGGGATAATTGTATAAGAGATTTCATGAAGAAGACTATCCAAATGTAATTCCTCCTAGTTATCCTCGGATGAGGGGGGTAGATGATCTAGTTTTCATCAACATAAGGAAATTTTGTATGTACCATGTTGCAACAAGAACATTGATCATGCCTTTCTTAGAGGATCTTGATTGGATAATTGTTCATGCAGATGTGGAGCACAGGACCATTTTGAATGAGGAGGGTAGATGTGTATGGTCTTACTTGCCATCTAAATTACAAAAGTATTATAGATTGGTACAACTAGAGGTACACATGATTATAGATTTGTTGAGAAATTTAATAAAGAACATGACACCAAGAATATCCTCTCCAGCTGGTGGGTGGAGAATAAGAGATTTTTTTGAAAATTAAATGGAATATATGCAATCACTAATCTAAGAGAACCTTATGTGTATACAATGTCTCTAATATCTAGGTTAAATGGTGAACAAAATTGTACACACTTCAAATATGCCTGGCTACCACTAGCCTATGCAATTGTCACTATAGGTCGTGTCTTTAATTGGGCATATATTCTTTCTCATTCTTTAAATAGAATGATGGAAATGACTCAAAAGGATAAAGCTAAAATGAGGTTAGTGCCCACATTCTACATGGCATCCTAACTCATGGATGTTATTGGTGCAACTAACATATTTCATGGTGTAAACTAGAGTTGACACATTTCCAAATATCTAGTGCATATGTATTGTTGATTAATTTGGGAAAACAAATACATGAAGAATTATGCAAAGATTTGTGATTTCTTCTTAGCTTCTACAAGGAATTCCCAATGTTGATTATAGAAGTTATGAATCTAGTTAGATGCATGGGAAATTGGTATTTATAGGAGGAATAAACGCATCTTAGGGTCTATGGTGTTACTACAAACCCTTATTTGTCACCCAAATATGTGCCTAGTATACTTGTTTTGGGATAAATGACATATCAAACAATACTACAAGGTTTTAATGCTTCTATACTTAAATATGTTAAGAAGAAGATCTTCATTCCATACAACTTATATTCGGGACATTATGGTCTATTGACTCCAAAACATGCCAAACAAGAAGCTAGTGCTATGGTGGAATATCAATTTCTTCAAGGACAATTCATAAGACATGATCCTTTTGGGCTCGCCACTAAACATTATGAGATGATTTCCTTGGCATGGCCCTACAATCATGAGCAATAGGAGATAAACCTCCCATTTAAGAATACACGAGATTGGGAAGATGTCCAAACCATATTAAAATCTTTAGACTTTGCATCCTTCTATAGCATGACTCTAGATGATGAAATGGAGGAAATTATATAAAAGTTGGTTGAAAAAGAAAGGGAAGGGAAAGAAGAATAACAACAAAGAAGAGTCAGAGAAGCCACATTGAAAGAAGAGGTAGAATTGAAAGAAAAAGAACAATAAGAAAAGAGACTATGGCAAGAAGAAGAGTTGAGAAAAAAGACATAAGAAGAAACAAAGAGAAGGTAAGCTAAAGTAGATGCCAAGTTGTTAGAAGAAGTAAAGAGATTCACAAGTGAGGTTGAGGCTAGAAAAAAGTCTTTAAAGGACTCACATGAAAAAGAAAGATTAGAAGATGAGGAAAAGAGAAAGCAAGAAGAAAAGGAAAGAAAATAAAAGGATAGGTTAGCAATTGAGGAAAAAACAAGACAAGAGGATAAAGAGAAGAAAAAGAAAGAACATGAAAGACTCCAACAAGAAGTAGTTGATCAAGCAAAGGATAAAGAAAGTACTACTAACAAAACTCGACAACCATGTAGTCGGACATAACAATATTCAAAGAAACTTACACAACAAAAACCACAACAACAAACAACACCATCTCCCACTAGATTTAACTATGGAGGAGGATGTTGTCTGCAAATCTAGTCCAAGAAAAGTTAAGGAGCATGTGATGTCATGCAACAAGTGCATACTCTAGGAATTCTAGATAACATTTTATCTTGGGGAGACCAACCCATTCCAGATCCTCTAGAAGAGGTTGTTGATATGGACATGATAGCTTACAACAAGAGGAAGCATAGTAAAAAAAACAAAGAAAAGAAAGAGAGTAGACTTGGATACTTCTATCCTATGCAACATTTAAGAGTATATGATAGACCCAACTAAAGCTAGACTCAATTTTCTCATATCAGTTGGGATAACTATATCTCATGCCACTATAGACAAAGATAAGGTGGAAGCTGAAGAAATTCAAAGCCTTGGGAAAAATATTGCACTACTAGAAAATCTGGTTAAATACTATAAGGCTTCACAAAACATGGTAAGTGATTTCATTGAAGAAGTTATAGAAGAGGACAAGATCAATGTACATATTAAGAAAGACTTAATTTCCAAGGTTTTCAATTTACAAGAATTGAGTATGCAATTGTCTATATTGTATAAAGAAAACCTAATATGGAAAGAGAAATAGGGAAAAGTTCAGGACCAACAAAAATTTATTAAGCAAATTCAAGATGGTATAGGGCATGAAGAACATCATATCAAGTTGTTGGATGAAAGTGAGCTCTGGGGACCGGAACAAAGTATTAATCACTGGAAAAGAATTACACATGAATCCCAAAAGTAGATTGAACAAGAGTGTTTGGCATGCATAAAAAATTGGGATTTGATCGAAGAAACCACCGGACAATGCAAACTTCCCAGTTTCACCCCCCCACAAGGTTCTCCTTCCATCTATGCGATTTTCAAAACAATTCGAAGATAACGTGCAGAAGCATGAGAGAGATCAAGGGTATTTCTTCCCTAGAGTGCGATCATCTTCATAAATTTCTAACCACTGAAGTTGAAAGAGTGACTCGACTGAAGTGTACTTTTCCTAAAATAGAATTAAAGTACATCAAAGGATTTGAATGTCAAATTCCTATTTTGAAAATACTTAGGGAGAAACACATATTTCCCCATTTTAATTAATGTAATGATTTGTTTACTCAACAGGGGAGATATGATCAAGAAATTGTGAAAGACCGAAATTCCAATTCTACTGAAGGTTAAATCAAGAAACAATTTGCACGATCACTTTTCTATTCTACAAATAATCGAAGACTTTGAAAGGGATTTTTTTGGCTCCCATAGTACGATGAGGACTAATCGTGAATTATTTCTAAGTTAATTCATAAGCCTTCTTGAGGCCAAGAACATTTTTGTTGGAGATTAATCGTGGATCAACTTAATCAATGAATTATTATACTATTATCGTCTTGCTTATAATGTCTAGTAATAATTTCTTATTATGCTCAAGTTATATTGGTCTATCAATTGAAATATTTTCTTATTAATCTTTAGCAAATCTTTAAATATGTTTTATTGTTAGGATTTTATTTGTAATTTTTGTTTTGTAATCATTTATGTGTTATTCTTTCCATTATTATGTCATAGAAATAATTCTATACTTAGTTAAGAATGAAATGGTAGTTTTCTATGTTACTTTCCTATAGGTTTCCTTTCCTGTAATTGTTTCGTTATTTTTACTAGAAATATTCTTATAGAAACAATATTTCCTAAAGGATTAATCAAAAACAATAGTTTATGTGAGTTTTCATGTCACGGCTAACATCCATGGAGTCCCCAGCAGGAGAGATTCCTAGCCAACCTGTGTCGGAGCCCTGGAGGGAAGTGGGAAGGCATGACGGACTATGTGTAATGAAGGGGTATCACATTCATTGGGTTGTGTGGGTTGAGGGGAAGAGAGTTGGAGGAATGGGATAGTTGTAGGAAAAATTAGTCTACTGGGGGTAAAATTGGGTTGTGAGTGGACAGTGGAGTGACACCCATTTCTTGTGGACTTGTAGCCCCAACTCGGGGGTGATTTGCTATTGATATTTGGAGCAAAGAATCTACGGTTGGGTGGAACGTTCGTCCCCTGCAGTCAGTTGCACATTTGGCTAAAAAGATAAGTGTTTTATCTATGTCGCATTGTTTCTATTATGGGTTTAATTTGTTGTGAGTATACTCTATTCTTGAGAAATTATATGCAATTGTGTGTGTTTGTATGTTGGGCTACATTCATAATGTTGTTAAATGCATGTAAAATCCTCAATGTGTTGCATTTAATTATGGGATTTAATTGTTGTGTATTTACTCTCAGTTTTAATCAATGTACATGGCATTGTGTGAATGTTTAATGGGATTGCTCAGTTTTAATCAATGTACATGGCATTGTGTGAATGTTTAATGGGATTGGATTTATGTCTTTGTAATGTTGTTATATGCATGAGTGTTTTAGCATGTTGCATTGCACTAATTTTATCGATGTCGGGAAAAATTTAATTGTTTGGTTTAGTAATGGGGGAACTGTTGGGTATGTGTTATATTCTTTGCACAACTAGTTGTATTGTCTGCTATGTTGTTTTAGGTGCGCAGGGGAGCAATATCCCCCCTGCGCGGGTGTTTGGGGGCAACGTCCCCGAGAATTTTTTTTGCCTCAGGAAATGTCACATTTTTGCCTAATTTTTCATGTCACCTTGATTTCCGTGTCCATTGTTGAGTGGTTTTTTGGCACATGATTTTTGTCGATGGTTTTCTATTTCTGGTTTAAGGAATTAGGGTTGTTGACTAATCTGGTTCATTAGGTTAGGGTTTTGGATGTCGTTGGATCATATATGTATATTGTATTATAAACAATGTATCACTATGAATGAATATAAAATATGTTGGTTTTCTCGGTTTGGGTTTCTAGGGGAAAAATCTTTGTGTAATGTTTGTATTTGTCATTGTATCTTTTTTGTTCTTTTACTAAAAATTTGTTTGCAGTAAATATTGTACAAGGTTAAAATCTACAGTGAGTATGTAAATTGACCTTTTTAAGAATACCTAGTTCAATATGGTATTGAATGGCAGTGGTCGATTCCTCACACACCTCAACAAAATGGAGTTGCATAACACAAGAATCAAACATTAATCAAAATATACTGTGTAAATTATCTTCTCAATCACATCTTGACTCAAGCTATTCCTTCCATGACTCTAGTCGAATGATAGTATGGGAAGAAGCCTTCAGTGTGCCACCTCTATGTGCTTGGATGTGTTTCCTAGGATCACATCCCAGATGATTTTAGAAAGAAGTTTGGATGCAAATATTCATGCTTACATCATGATGGGATACTCTGAAGAGTTGAAATCCTATAGACTGTTTGATCCTGTCAAATGGAAAATCATTATCATATGTAATTTTCAGTTTGATGAGAAGTATTCTAGCATAAAGTTGTGGAATTCCTCTTCTATATTACTACATGATGATCCCTTTGGTGTTGTCTCTGACAATGGTGCTCCTATTCCATTCTTAAGTCCTTCGACTAGAAAAATGAATTTTCTCCCTATTTCAATTAGACCATCGACCTATGAGTCGACTTGTTCATCTTCTTTTGTTTTGAATGGTCATCCATTTAAAGACCCTCCAACTTCTTATTGACCCGAGGAAGTGAACCACGATTCACCTATTTCTTTCCTACCCCAATGGGATAACAAGACAATTGAAGATGTTGGCATTGATGCTTGAGATTCCTCCTGTGGATGTTAGACTGGAATTCAAAAGAAACATTCCATCATTTCCTTGATGACTTGTGTTATTGAAACATTTGACCCTGATACCTACTCAGATTATAAAGGATGACCTGAATGAGAGTAGACAATGAAGAGAGAAATTTATTCTTTGTCGAAGAATCAGACTTGGGACATGGTTTCCCAACTACAAGGAAAGAATATTGTGAAGTGTCGATGAGTCTATAGCGTAACACAACTGACTCCTTAATCCTCACAGAGGTTGATTGGGTATCTAAATTTCTATTCTTCCAAGACCTTCATCTCTATCAACAAACCTCATATATGGATTCGTCTCACCGAGATATTTCTAATGACTATAGCCATGCTCAAAACTAAGCTCTAGATCCAAAGGCACAACTTCCCAAAGTTTCCCAAACTCTCTTAGCCTAAATAAACCTCACTTCCATGAGGAATCTACATGTCACCTTGTCACTTGTGCCATATGACATGGAAATTATGTGGTGCCAATGTGGCACCTACCCAAATCACTATTTTGGGATTTCTATCTAGATAATCCTAACGACGTCATTGAGATTCACTCTGGTGGAGCACTAAACACTCAATCTTGAATGCTCCGACGATGATCCATCTATTGGTCCCCTCCTATATCCAAAGGTCCTTAGAATGAGCATCCAACATATATAATCCCTTGAGACAACCTTTTTCATTGTTGGGGTTCTTCTCCCATGGAGTTATCAACACCCAAACCAAATTTTTGACAATGATCATTCTTATCAAAAATATCCCATATATGACGGCTTTTGAAACCTGACTTCAATGACTCTGAATGTGTCAACGCTTCGAAGTTTCACATAGGATAACACACATCCCTTAACCTGTCCTTACGTGGTTATGTGGATTCCACAATAGATTCATGGTTGTAATTATTTCCTTGTCTTCTCGTCAATCAATGGCTAACTTTGATCCTAGAACCTTCGTCATCATCGACACTTTGGAGTCTACATACCATCCTTAACAACTTCCCACTTTCGACAAAAATGCTCCCAAGATCAATAGCTATCGTCACACCTTACTCACTCCCTAATCAATAGTTGATGTTAAATACTTAAGCTCCCTTTTCATCATCGACTCATCCTTTGAACCTCTCTCCATGGCTCTTATACTAGCCATCCTTTGACAAATGGATATGATCTAACATCATCTAGATATGATGTTCTAGGTTGGAATCAAAGAACTAAGGGCTTCAATACCTTCTAGGACCACTTCAGTCCCTTTGACCACTCAATAGGTGACACCTGTCACCCGAGGGAACATGTTGGCTACAATTCTCAAACACCATGTCAACATGACATCATCACTCCCTTTATCACTTATAAGGGTCCTTCAACAATCTATGATGGAGATAAAATATTTCCGAAATGTCGATAAATGGATCTAATGAAATTATGACCTTCCATACACCCACGAAAATGCATCTAATATCAATGGTCCAATTATTTCCTAGGTTACTCCTGATAGATCAAAGATCCTCATCTCATCTCAAGACTTTTGTCACCGTCATCGAAAATCATCATTCCAACTCTTGTGTTGTTTAAGGAATCATTCTCCTAATGACCATGCCTTCCCAACGTAAGGTTGAGATATATTTATCCCATCGAATCAATGGCCACAAACTCTCTCATCTTAACATGGGTTTTCTTTACTGATTAACATCTTTTTTGGGAACTTAGACAATCTCAGGGTTTCATCAGGGAGTCTTTCAAGTCTCCAAGAGTCATGAAACCACTCAAATACCTTCATCAACCTTTCCACTTATCATGGGAAATATTATTTCATATCTTATAAGATTTCCTCCATGGTTATAAGGTTCATAGGGATTCAAACAATCCATACTTATTAATTTTCACAGTTTAACAAATCCATTAAAAGCCATGGAAACACATTCCACTTTCTCAGGAATTCAATTAATTTATTATAAATAACTTAATTTCCATAAAAATAACACACACACACACACATACAGACACACACACACACATATCATTCATGTGCAATTTAATAGTGTAATTCAAACACTTATATGATAAGGAAATAACCAGCACCAATTGATTGAGAGAGGACACCTTTCCTCCTAAACTTAGGCCACTCTCTAGAGTGCCTTCCTATATTACTCTACCCTCATGCCAAGACATGATACCACAAGGGGAAATTGATTCAGTTGGGTTCCGAAATTATGATGACCCAACAAGGTTACTCTCCTTCCTCCTCTGACAACAACAAAAGTTCCCCCCTTCCCACTGAGCTTAAGGTCTCTACAGGTTTACTAGGTGGTTTATCAATTGAATTTCCTCTGCATAAGGGAGTCCCTTCTCTGCTAAATAGTCCCTCATATACACCCCATTACCATTGTTTGTTTTTCTCCATTAAGCACTAAGATGTAGCCCACTATTTCTCTAGCTTAGGATCTGGGTCTTCTCTGTTTAGGGTGATCATCAATAACTCATACAAGCTTCCTATTTTCTTCAATGAAATATCTCTATTTTATTTTCTTCTTGGATCCATGCTCACAAACACATTTGTTCGCTACATCGTTGCTCAGTGAGTCTACTACTCACATGTTCTTTCTTGATTCAACTCTCCTCGAGTGTCTTTGTGATATGCCTATTTTTCCTCTTGTTCTTTGTTCTGTTGTCTGCGTTTTCACCCTAATGTGTGTTCTCCTATGTTTGATGGTATTTTTCCATATTTCTTCTCAGGATCCTCATGGTCTTCCTATAGACACAACCCATATCCATAATTCCCATTCTGAAAGGGGAAATTTTGTGGTGTCCTACCATCGGGTCATTCAATTGGCCCTTTCCTTCTTCAAATACCAACTATCAACAATCATTAATTATTCCAACCAACTCTGTGATTTATTTTATTGGTGACATGGCTCCATACAAATCAGGTACACTGGCAGGTGTTTATCCATGATTTGAAAACACAATCTATATTGTTAAACAATATTCCTATTTTCTTCACAAAACATCCCATTTCCACCTTACCCAGCCACTCAATCAATTTCATGCTTCATCAATTCCAATTTGTGTATCATGGCCATTACTTTCAAGGTTGTTCCCTCTCAGTCAATGGTTTTTTGTTTTCATCAAATCAAAACATAATTACATGCTTCATAAACATACTTATATCAAGTCTTAAGAATAATTACAGTATTGGGGGAAAATGGGATGTTACATTTGTTGGATTACTGAGAGGGGGGGTGAATCAGTAATAGAGAAATGTAATCCTTTTTAACCATATTATCCAAGTTTTATATCAATGTATCATTATAATACAATAACTGAAGAGTAAATAATCAATGAACAATCATACACATACACAGTACACCGGTGTTTTATGTGGAAACCCAAAGCGGGAGAAAACCACAAAATGCTTTTTCTTATATGTCTT
>CBVK0100240070.1:0-13664 GCA_900067695.1 Picea abies | reverse complement strand
CTCTTCCGATCTCACCGGGATATCGCCACTAGTGAGGCCAACCTCTTGGCTTTCCAAACCCCGAACGCCGAGGTACCGAGTTCCCCGACGCGAAGCCACCTGGACTCCACTCACTCCCGGGGCCCACGATGCCACGTCACGTCGGGATTTCGCGGATCTTGGGTCCTCGACACAAAGTTTCCTGCTGTTGGGAACTCTGAATGTCGAAACTCCGATGCTCCGGATTTGTGCCACCTGTCCCTCCCGAAATCGATGGCTCCGATCAAATTGGGGAATCGCACTTCGCGATTTCGACGTGCATGCGATTCTTGCATTTGCCAACCCCGATTCGCCGATATGCGATAGCAAAGGGTTCCTTCTACACCTGAGGGTTAACCTCCTCGCTCTTTCTTCCGGATCCAACGATCCATGGGACTTCGCGAGTCTTCACGACCAACTCAAGTCGTCGACTTTATTTCTCTATGAAGAAGTCTCCGCTTTACCACCTTCGTTCTATGCAACTGAAAACCAAAGGACTATCTCTCCTGAGCTTTTGTCGACTCAGACTCCTCTAGAGTAATTCTCGAACACACTCCCTGTGGTCGGTCTTCAATCACTTCCAAACATGATGAAGTCTTCTGGATCCTGTGCGCTTACGCTCGCAACAGCTTCAACCCTTCCCCTCTCAGACTTGCTACTGAGACTCAAACTGGACCTGCACTCACCTGTACGACTCGAATAACTCAAACCCAACCCTGAGCGAAGTGAGGACGAAAGTTCAACTGTTTAGCCTCCTCGACGCACTCTTTACGGAGGAATTCCACTGCACTCTATGCAGGAATCTCCTGGCCTAAACAGAGAAACAATGGAAACTCATTCCTTCACTCTCTCAGGTTTCGAACCTGGTGTGCAATCACATAAGCAGCATATAGAAGATAAGCATAAAAAGAAGCAAACATGCATAAGCATAATATCAGCAACACACAGAGATCAACCACATCCATGGAATTGAATCAAGCTTTTCCTATTAATCCAATATTTGTACATGGAGGTTCTCCTCAAGCTCTCTGCTCTGCTCTGCCTTCCTCTCAATGCTAATGCTTAATAATAATACAATGATACAAGGGAGGGTGTCTATACTCCGTTTTCCCTCTCGAAAGGTAAACTGTCTAATCTACAGTAATTTTCTATCTAACAGCCTTAATAGTCTTAAATGCCTTCCTATCTATAACATAATACAAGTGCACCCGGCTTTGAATGCCTTTTGTTAAACGACGACACAGCAATACCAAGGTAAAATTCAAAATCTTAAGTTTGTTGCTTGTCCAGCTGTCTCTCTTTCTCCACGCGCTGGCTCGCTTGGTAGGTGAGCGATGCTCCTGCATCATCCCTCCTTCACCCTAGACTTGGTTTTATAATCTTGAGTTATGACCTAACCCTAATCTCCAAAATGATTGAGAGTTGATATTAAATATCACCTCACTTGAGGTCAATGGTTAAGATTTAATTCACTAATGCTAATAACCTTAACATTTCATTAAATTAAACTCAACTAATTAATAAAAGCACTTTACTTTAATCAAAGCACTTTACTTTAATAATATGGGCTATAGATTTGAGTTTCTTTTATGTTTCTTCTTTAAAGAAGGTAGTAGATGACAAGATCCCAATTTATATTCAAAATGGAAAAATCATAATAGAAAGTGAAACAACCATTGAAACATGTATAGGGAAACTATAGACATGAGTAATAAGGAGTGAGTACCTCATTAAGTGAAAGAACTTGGACATGAGTAATAATCAGTGAGTACCTCACTAAGTGAAAGAACCTACTAACAAAAAATGTGACTTTGGAAGATGAGAGGAGCAAGTTAAGCCCCTAACCATAACCCTCATTTGTTATTATTACTTTCATTATTATTACTTTAACCATAAATTTGTTAGTTTATTATCATTTCTTTATAGTTGTGTATCCCCTATATATACAAGAAAACTCATTTGGATGAACATGTTATCTTGTAAATTTAATATATTGCCCCCTCGAAGAGGCCTGTGAACATTGCTTTCTGAATCAAAATGTTATTTCTGTTGTTGTTCTTATATCATTTCTGTGTTATTGTGGAGATTATGTTGGTTATATTACTATTATTTTTCCATTTCTAGCATTTTATTTCTGTTCTGCGTATTTATTATATTTGGTATCTTTCAAGTGGTATCAGAGCACTTTCCTTGGCAGAAATTGTGGGAATTTTTTTTCAAGGTTAGAGACGTATTCCAACGTCTTTAAGCCACAGAGATCTGTTGTTACGTGCATAAACCCACGGTTGAGGGATTCATACATGAAGGGACATTACTTATCTTTATACAACATTATAGATGACTTGGCCAAACTCTGGTATGGTGTTCTACATCTATATCAAGAACGTTAGCAATGGTGGCAATGGAGAAAAAATTATCATCAAGGGTATATTGCTTGGACAAAATTTGTGGTAGAGCTTTATGAACTCTTTGACACTGACACCAACCATTTGGTCCATTTGACAAAGCTAAAACAATTAGGAACACTGGAAGACTTCATAGCTGCATTTGAGCGCTTGGCTTTTCGAACAGAGGGCATGACTGATGCTTTGTTTCGAGAGTGTTTTATCAGTGGCCTCTAGGAGGAGATTCAGGCCCATGCCCTCATGGCTTGACCTTTGAGTTGGGTGGAGGCTACTAAAAAAGCTAAAGAAGCACAACAAGTTGTATCCTCTCAAAACTGTAAACCTTCCTTTATCCCTCACCCTAAACCCATAAATCCCACTATTCCCTCCACCCCATTAAAGATCCAAAAATTGACCAGGGCTAAAATGGTTGAACGCCAACTCAAAGGCCTTTGTTATAATTGTGATGACAAATATTTCTCGAGCCACAAGTGTAAGGAACAAAAGCTTTTTATGGCCATCTCTGAGGATATTTCGGAAGAGGATGTTGAAACTCCCCTTATGTCTGAGTCACCTAAAATCACTGACATAACCCCTCACTCAGACCCTCCCAAAGTAGAACCTGTCATTTCCCTCAATGCTCTCACCGGCTTCTCCAATCTCCAAACCCTCAAGTTAATCGGTTACATCAAGCATCAGAAGGTCATCATTTTGGTTGATAGTGGAAGCACCCATAAATTTATTCATCGCTGCATTGCCCAAGAAACTCATTGCTACATCCATGTTGTCAATAATTTCCAAATCATGATTGTCAATGGTGGTTCCATGAAATGTGGAGGGCGCTGTGAAAATGTGCGTCTCCAAATCGGTGACTACCACCTCAAATCCCATATGTTTTCTATCAACATGAGTGGTTGTGACATTGTGTTGGGTGCAAACTGGCTAAGAACTTTGGGTCCCATTCTCATGGATTTTAAGGCATTAACCATGCAATTCGACCAGGAAGGCCACCAATATAAATTCCAAGGCATTACTATTGGTTCACCTAAGGTCATTAGTTCACATCGCATGGAAAATATGCTCAAAAAAGGTCATTATGGTGTCATTGCCCAACTCCATGCCATACAAGCAACGGAGACACCCCTAGTACCGCATGACCTCCAAGCCCTCCTTTCTAAACACGAAATGGTATTTTCCACTCCCCAAGGACTCCCTCCTTACCATGGTGTTCATGATCATTCCATTCCCCTTGTACCCGGAAGCCTTCCTCCCAATATCCGTCCATATCGCCACCCCTTCTCACAAAAAAATGAAATTGAGAAAATGGTCTAGGAACTCCTTAATGCAGGCGTTATCCGTCCTAGTATGAGCCCTTACTCTTCTCTTGTAGTCATGGTCCTGAAGAAAGAAGGTTCTTGGAGAATGTGTCCTGACTTCCGTGCCCTCAATAAACTGACCATTAAAGACAAATTTCCCATTTCTGTCATTGATGACCTCCTGGATGAATTGAGTGGCGCCCAATTCTTTACTAAACTTGATCTTCGCTCGGGCTATGACCAAATATGTATGAAAGAGGCATACATTCCCAAGATGACCTTTTTCACTCATGAGGGCCACTATGAGTTTTTGGTCATGCCCTTTGGCTTGTGTAATGCCCCCTCCACCTTCCAAAGCCTCATGAATCATGTCTTCCATCCCTTTCTCTGTCATTTTGTCTTAGTTTTATTTGATGATATCCTCATCTATAGAAAAACCTGGATAGACCATCTTACTCATGTGGATCAAGTTCTCCATCTACTCTCTCAGCACCAACTTTTCTTGAAACAATCTAAATGTGCTTTTGGTGCCTCAAAAGTAGAATACTTGGGTCATCTGGTTGGCAAGGATGGCGTTAGGGTGGACCTGAAAAATATTGAAGCTATGCAAGACTAGCCACACCTAAAGACTCTCAAAATATTGCGTGGATTTCTGAGCTTAACAGGGTATTATTGCAAGTTTGTTAAGAACTACGGAAAGATTGCAACACCTCTCACAACTCTCCTAAAAAAGAACTCTTTCACTTGGATTCCAACCGCTGCTCAAGATTTTCAAACATTGAAGACGACCATGTGCACCACTCCGGTTCTGGCCCTTCCTGATTTCACAAAGACCTTTGTGTTGGGATGTGATGCCTCAGGGAAAGGAATCGACCCTGTCCTTATGCAAGAGGGTCGACCTTTGGCCTTCACCCGCAAGCAACTGTCTGAAAGGAATATGGGAAAACCCATTTATGAAAAGGAAATGTTGGCTATTTTGCATGCCGTTGATCTGTGGTGCCCTTATCTCTTGGGGAAATTCTTCAAAATTAAGATCGACCATCAAATCCTCAAGTACTTTCTGGAACAATGCATTTCCTCCCAGGAGCAACAAAAATGGGTGACTAATCTCTTTGGATATGATTATGAGATCATTTACAAGAAGGGAAAATACAATGTAGTGGCAGATGCACTATCCCAAAAATATGAAGAAGAAGGATGCCTTTTTTCTCTTTCCTTCATTGTAACAGATTGGCTCCAAGCCGTGCGCCAGGAATGGCTTCAAGATCCCAAAAGTTCACATCTGATCCAACAATTGCATACCAAGGCTCCGGCTCCCCCAGGGTACTCTTGGATCTAGGATGAGCTTCTCTACAAAGGCCGTTTGTATTTAAGTAAACAATCAAAGCTTAAATCCATGGTACTTTCTGAGCTTCATGCTACATTGACAGCGGGGCACTCAGGGTTCACCAAAACATATGACAGGGTCAAACGTTCTTTTTTCTGGGATGGTATGAAATAGGACATCCGTAATTTTGTCGCTGAATGTGAGGTGTATCAATGCAACAAGGGAGAAATAGTCAAATATCTGGGCACACTATAACCGCTTCTAATTCTACCTGCTATTTGGAAGGATATCTCTATGGACTTTATTATTGGCTTGCCCAAATCGGGGAATAAATCAATCATAATGGTGGTTGTGGATTGCCTTTCCAAGTATGCTCATTTATGCGCTCTTAAACACCCATTTATTGCATCCACGGTGGCTCAAATTTTCATGGACCAGGTCTTCAAGCTTCATGGCATGCCGCACTCTATTGTTTCTGATCGTGACCCAACTTTCACAAGCAATTTTTGACAAGAACTGTTTAAGCTACAAGGCACCCAATTGCATCTTAGCTCAGCTTATCATCCCCAGACTGATGGTCAAATGAAAGTTGTCTACAAGTGCTTGGAAACATATTTGAGGTGTTTTGCATTTGAAAAACAACATTAGTGGGCTCAATGGTCACCCCTAGCCAAATGGTGGTATAACACTTCCTACCATATAGCTACTCACATGAATCCTTTTGAAGTAGTATATGGACAAAAGCCACCTTCAATTCTCTCATACTTACCGGGTACCTCGAAGGTCCAGGCGGTTGACCAAACACTTACAGTTCGAGAGGATATTCTTTGTACCCTTAAAGAGAACTTGGTCATGGCACAGAATCACATGAAGAAACAAGCAGATCAAGGTCGCTCTGAACGTCAATTTGTAGAAGAGGATGAGGTGTTTCTGCGACTGCAACCATATAAGCAAACTTCCCTCAAGGATGGGCATTGTCAGAAGCTAGTGCGCAAATTTTATGGTCCTTATACAGTTCTCAAGCATGTGGGACAAGTCGCATATCAATTAGTTTTGCCCAGTTAGTCGAAGCTACATCCTGTTTTTCATGTTTCATGCTTAAAGAAGGTGATTGGAACCAGGTGCCAAATTCAAACCAACCTTCCAGAGTTAGCTGAAGAAGGATCCATTTGGCTACAACCAGAAGCAGTGTTGGACCAGCGTGAGCATCGCCTGCATCAGAGAATCATCAATGAAGTGCTCATCCAGTGGAAATATATGACTCCAGTAGATGCCACTTGGGAACCAACTACCATTCTGTAGCAGTTTCCACATATCAAGCCTTGAGGACAAGGTTGTTTTTAAGGGGGTGGACATGTTAGGGTCCTAACCCGCACATAGGTAGATCAATATATTCGTATGTAAGAAAGGTCAATATTAATAAGGCCTTTTAATAAAATAGAATAAGGCGGATGTAAGAAGACCTAATAGAAGCTTTCGCTTCTAGAAGGATCTTCCTCTAGATGCTTCTCTTGATAGACATATTTAGTATAAATAAGGGTCAAGGATATGAAAACCCTAGCTTGGATATTATTGTAACAGAGTGCTACTCGACTGGAGGTTTCCCCCTCGAAGAGGCCTGTGAAAATTTCTTTTTGAATCAAAGTGCTATTTCTGTTGTTTTTCTTGTATCATTTCTATGTTATTGTGGAGATTATGCTGGTTATATTACTGTTATTCTGCCATTTCTAGCATTTTATTTCTGTTCTATGTATTTATTATATCTGGTATCTTGCAAGTATCCACCTGGAACATGTGTAGGGCTTCAAACATCCACAGAAGTGTAGAACCCACAATTACAAAGAAGTATAGAAGAACGAGTTGAACTAAAAACAGACAAGAGGAGCCAGTTGGAATAGGTGGGTGGCCACCAATATCCACCTGGATCAATCCTCCCTCTTAGGAAGCAATGGTCTCCATTGCGTTGAGTTCCCCCATCAGGTGAAGAAACTTCTGCTAGATTTGGCCCCAGGTGAGCCACCTTCCTTGGTGTAGGAGATGCCCGACCTTGACAAACTGATAAGGCTGGATCCTCTGCTGGCAAGTGCCCTTAACCTGTGTGTCCACTATATGATCAGTGGATGCTTGTTCCATGCAGTCAGGGTTGAGCTCTTTTGGTGTTAGATGTTCTGTGATTTCTAAGGTGTCCAATAATGGTGGAAAATATGGCCAAAGGAGGTCCACATTGAAAACTGGGTGTAGGCCAAGGAAGGGTGGAGTGTTGAGCTCAAAAGAATTGCTACCCATAGCCTCGGTGATAGTGTAAGGCCCATAAAAAAGTGTGTGGAGCTTCCAATGGGGCCTTGTGAGACGCTCCTTCTACAAATGTTACTAGACTTTGTCGCCAACTTGAAACTGGTGCGATACCCTGTGTTGATCATGGCACTTCTTGTACTTAGCATTGGATTTCTGCAAAATCTCTTGGACTTGTTGGCAGATGTTATGAATCTGCTCAATGAATTTGGTAGCTTTTTCAGTCTAAGACTGAACATGGGAAGAGTCTATCTGTGTAGTGGCAAGAGGTAGTCCAACATCAACGAGACTCAAGGGTTGGAATCCCCACCCCACTTGAAATGGGCTACGGTTAGTGGAGCTATGGAGAGACCTATTGTAATTGTGTTGAACATAGGGGAGGATCTCATCCCATGTATGTGGATTCTTAGAGTTGTACATGCACATGATGTGCACAATCATCTGATTGAAGACCTCTCTTTGGTCCTCTCTTTGGGGGTGGAAAACATTGGTTTTAGTGATCTTGGTGTCCAACATTGACTAGAGACTCGACCAAAATGTGCTAAGGAACCTATCGTCCCAGATGGAGATGATGGTCTGTGGTATCCCAAAATGGACCCATGCAGAGACTCCAGCATAAAAAACCCAACAAAGGTCGATCGGGAATGCTCGCCCATTCAGACGGAAGAGCGAGAATGGACTCCCCAACTCAGGTGATGGATGGAGGAATTGGAAGGTCGAACCCTGGATTCAGGTGATGTTTGGAGGAATGCCCACCCAACTCCCATGCAACAATCGACAGAATGGAAAGTGAACCCCCATCACGGCTCATTTCCTAGGTTAAATCGCATGCGCCTGGGTCGACACATGTCGTCCATGAAGCTGCATGCGTTCCTCCCCAGGAACTTAGGACAAAACATAGATTTCACATGGCTTTTGGAATAATATTAAAATATTATTCCCAAGGACTTAAGCCCCTAGGCTCAACACTTAGCCTCTCTTTCCAACCTTCCGGCCCCCAATCCCTTACCCAGGCTTTGTGGAAGCTTAGTCCCCCATCACTCATTCATCGTGGTCAGTCCACACGCAGAGATGTTTATCTTTATTAATAATGTGCATAGTTACATGTATAAAATCAGGCTCTTGGCCTTCAACACTTAGGCTCCCTGGCCTAATAACTCATAACCCCATCATCTTATATAAACTTAGCTCACTAGCCTATAAATCATAATTACAACTCATAATGGAATTGGGGCAAGTCCTTGGGGTATTACAAATAGCGACTCTCCTCTCACAACGACATTCTTTCTTTTCGAGCAGACTCCCTTTCCCATGGAATAGATTCATGATAATCGAGGCTTGAAGATGATGGCAGATCTGCGTTATGATACCAAATTACAAATAGGAAGAATTAGATACACAAAAATAATATTTTGTATTATCATAATACATCAAGATATAACACGTATATATAGTTGGAGTGAGATCCAACTAACTCCAAACATGGAGATGTAGGTTGAGAGAATATCTCAACAGTCACTTACAAAACCTCAAGCCAATCCTCAAACTTAGCACATAACATTAATGTGAGCATTATCTCTAACAATATCTCCATGGACTTTGTAGGGGGTTTTCCGATGTCCAAGACAGGTCATG
Source organism: Picea abies (assembly GCA_900067695.1). Classification (NCBI taxonomy): domain Eukaryota; kingdom Viridiplantae; phylum Streptophyta; class Pinopsida; order Pinales; family Pinaceae; genus Picea; species Picea abies. The sequence goes on along the minus strand of CBVK0100240070.1, from coordinate 4,692 downwards.
ATTATCTATATGTCATGGTGGAGAGATTCAATAAGATGTGTATTCTAATGTCATGCAAGAAACATGTCACAACTGAGCATACAACATAAATGTTCTTCACTAATGTATGGGTTCATTTTGGACTTCCTACATCTATTATATCAAATCGAGACTCTTGCATTTTGGGAAAATTTTGGTCTCATTTATGGGAACTAATGGACACTAAGTTGAAGAAGAGCATGGATTTTCATCTGCAAACAGATGGACATACAAAGGTGGTGAACAGAACAATGGTACCTCTACTTCGAGGATACTACAACAAACATCCTAAATTATGGGATGAACAATTACCTTATATCTAACATGCCTATAATCATGCCATGCATTAATCTACTCAATAAACTATTTTTGAAGTATGTTTTGAGTACTTGCCTAAATCACCTATGGAATTTGTTTTTGGAGAAGCACGTAAAGAAGATGGATAGGACACAAATTTTTATATTCTTATGATAATGACGACCACATAACTTCCCAAACTTTTCACATTCTCATGTTGAATCACTTGCACATCCAGTTTGACTTATTGTCTAAGTGACCTTGAATTTAGACAAAGAGTCAAGTGATGTCGATTACAACCCCAACAACCACTTTTTCTTGGGTCTACTTGTGTACTTTGACTCAGATAATAAATAAAAATTATAAGGGTAAGAGGCGAGATGAAAAGAAGTTTAGTAAAATTATAAAATATAGAAAACAAAAGGCTCTAGAATGGGGGAGAGACTGAGATAATAAATAAAAATTATAAAGGCAAGATAAAACGAAGTTTCGTAAAATTATAAAATATAGAAAACAAAAGGCTCTATAATGGGGGAGAGACAGATAATAAATAAAAATTATAAAGGCGAGATGAAACGAAGTTTCGTAAAATTATAAAATATAGAAAGCAAAAGGCTCTGTAATGGGAGACGTTGGGTTTCAATAAGAATCTTGGCCACAGTCAAAGAGGCGAGATGAAAGGAAGTTTCATAAAATTATAAAATATATAAAACAAAAGGCTCTGGAATGGGAGAGGTTGCGTTTCAATAGGAATCTTGGCCACAGTCAAAGAGGCGAGATGAAAGTAAGTTTCGTAACAGTAAATTGAATGCCCACTATCAAATGCCACTGCAAAATTGAATGCCCATTATCATTGACGTGAATATATTCGTCTCTCCGATGCATCCATTCACGTGAAAATGTCTGTCTCTCCTATTCTCTATGGCACACGCGTCTTTTCTTGTTAATCTGCAAGTCAACTAAGTCTACTTACCTTTTTTTTTCTTCGTTTCATAGAGGCTATGACGTTCACTAAGGAGACAATTTTATGCAATAGTCTAAAAGTTCTACTAAGGGTATGACGTTCAAGGAGACAATTTTATGCAATAGTCTAAAAGTTTTATTTTGGAAGTTTTTTGACAATTTTTTTCATTTGATTTTGCTTGAAATCCGGTAATGAATAGTTGGATTTGCAGATTTATTAGTAAGAGTAAGAGAGTAGATTTCTAAATCATGACATGTGTCTTTTGTATGATTAACTTATTTTAGATTTGAAAAATACTAGATCTTAACTAATGAAAAGTCGTATTAGGTCGAACTCTATATGAAAGCAATGTTAAGTTATATTTTAAAATTAAAAGATAGTTTCAACCTAAATATTATTTGAAAAAAAATTAATATTTCTTTGAGCTATCATAAAAGTTATCTTTAATGAAATTATATGTTTTTTTTTACATTTAATCTTAATTCCATATATAATATCAAATTTTACCTTGGTTACAATTTATCATTTTACCTAAAACTTTTTAAAAATATATATTCATATCTAAATCTTTTAAATATTTATTTTTTACATAAACTCTTAAAATTTTTTGTTAAAAAGATGTGGTCAAGACCACTGAGTTACAAAAGAGAGATTCAAAATTACAAAGCTTTTTAAAAAAATGCTATACTAAGCTTCATTCCCACCAAGACACTAGAATTCTTTTATGCTTGCTCCAAAATCTAACACTAGTGCAACTATGAACTGTGAATAAGCTGTAAAATATGCCCGAAATACAAATACAGAGGAAAAACATGTATTATTATTTAAAAAGAAAGTTTCTACCAGTTCCATCCTAGGATCCATGAGTCCAGTTGTTGTGTTTCTCTTTCACTAGTTCGTTGAGGTCCGGAATTGGAGCCATAGAAGCTGCTGAGGCCAAGCGAGCACTATCTGCAGATGGTTGGGGATCTCTAGCTCATTCATTCTGGTCCAATCTCCAATGCAAATCATCATTCTGGCTTATGAGAGCATCCACATCATCGTACAATTTCTCAATTAAGGTTCGATTTTGGGTCAGGGTGTCTAGGGCGAAGGAGACCGTTGAATTGAGAGCACCGATTCGAATAAACATTCGTTGTTTATTTTCAGAGTCATTGTCATCCATTTCACTAAATTTTCCTTTTGTTAGCTCTTGAGGTTCCATTATGTGCACCAACACTGAGTTCATTGCTTCACAAATTGGAAGGAACGAGGAACCAGAAGGCAGGAGTGAATGCCTTCAAATAAAAGCACGAGGGAGCTCTGATCCAAGATCACAGGGGACTTGGATGACCACAACAATGCTTGGAGGAAAAATACCAGACGAGACTATCAATATTTGAATTAAAATGGCACAGTTCTTTCCCAATTTAGCCTTTCCATCACCGTTTCTGCTCATCATGGAAATATCTGGTGTACTGCGCTGATAATGTCTAGAGTTAAAACCAAATTGTACCTGGAGGGGAGAGAGCCTAAATTGCTTGTGTCCATTATCTCGCTCCATGCCCAGGCTGATGATTGCAGTGTGTATTTTCGTCTCCCACTGCCTCGATCATGCACTTCCACAAATTAAGTTTATGATTGTAGGGAATGGATCCATCTCTACACACTTGTGACGGTATAGGAGGCGATATTGTTTTCCAGATCTCGCACAAGGTCGAGATCTCCTTACCGCATTAACGGTCCCAATGCCCGCGTGCTTAATAGACTCCAGATTATGTGCATGTGAGGTGAGGTGGCTCCTTTCAGTGCCACGTGTCTTCCTTGAAAAGACAGGCGTGGAGTACTTATAAGCCTGAAGTGTTTTCCTTAGGTCATTGAGGAGGGACTTGAAACTAGAGGGCATGCACATTATGAAGGAGGAATAAGGGACTCTCTGCCATTATCCCTCATGAGACCTTGAGCCTTGCCAATTGCTAGATTGGCCATTTCATTTGTGGATGTGTTGTGCTTTCTTACCGCATGGTAGTAATTCACTTGAAGGTTTTTGAGAGAGAGTCTGATGTTGTCCACAATTTTCTTTAGCTTGATGTCCTTTGGGGTGGAGTTCTGAATGAAGATTCTGATGATATTTTTTTAACCACCAATAATATTAAGATTTTTTATTTGCATTTGTTTGACTAGTTGGACACCCTAATACATAGCTTAGGCTTCTTCCCTCTTATTAGTGATGATTCCCAGGTTTCAGTAGTAATAAAAAACTCTATGTTCTTTGGATCCATACAATACCCATAGGCACCTTAAATATTAAAATACATTTTTTTTAAAATTAATTTGAATCAATATAAAATAATATCTTTAATATTCTACCTATTAAATAATAGGAAGAAAACTTAAATATAAAATAGCATCTTTTTAAAATTCTATATAAAATTCTATATATTAAAGAATAGGAAGAAAACTTAAATTGTAAATTTTAATTTTTTTTAATTATTTAGAGGTTTAATAAATTTAGATCTCAAATAGATTTTATAATATTTGTTGTTTATAAATCACTTTGTGATTTTGCATGTTTTTGTAAAACATGAATAACAAATAAATTAAAATAAATTAAAAATGTTAATTTGGTAAAATTTCATAATAAATATTAATAATTATAAATTAACTTAAATATTTTTAATAATTATTATTAAATTAATATTATGATATTTAAAATTTTAAACTAATTAACATTCATCTTAATTTTATAATTATTTAATAGTTATAACAATCTTGAATACTAAATAACTAAAAAGTCTTTATAGCAATGGTAAAGTACCTTTTTCTCCTTAATAAAACCATAATATAAAAAAGACATTTATATGAACATAAAATCATATTAGTCATGATAATTTAACCCCTAAAAATAACAAACAACTTATCTTTTTTTTTTTTTTTTTAAATTTGATTGTTCATTGTATTAAGTAATAATCATGGTCATTTTTCCTTTTTTTTCCATATTATATATATTGAGGAATAGTGATAGTTGTGTTATTATTGTTTTTTAAGGTTGTATAAGAAAGTGTGATCTAGGGGCATCTAAGTTATCAAAGTCACTTAAACATTTCGCTTGGGCCACACCAACCCTTAATATGGATGGATTTTTCTAGGTGTCTCCTCAGTGAATTTAGAACTTTAGACTTTGATAGCCTTATAGAAAGAAACCTTCAAAATCTAATGGTTAAAAACTCATCCCTTTCCACCATTTGATCCAACCCCTTTGGACATACTTATGCTACTATTAAAAAACAAGTAGTTTTCTTTTTCAAAAATATATATTTAAATAATATACTTAAATGAAATATATTTGTCCATTTTAATTATAAAAAAAATTAATTAATAAAAAACAAAAATATTTCAATTTCAACCTATTCTAATTTTTCTATAATTTTAAT
>CBVK0100240069.1:0-13665 GCA_900067695.1 Picea abies | reverse complement strand
TGCCAGCCCGCTCAGAGATGTGTATAAGAGACAGCCTATAATGTTCATAGGCTTGAGCACTAGTAGATGTTCCTTAGGGGGATTTTGGGAAACCATGGATGTTGAGCCTTGAACCCATGGAAAACTACTATAACAACCTAAAAATTTAGAAGAATAGAAAAAGAGTTATCTTTACTATTATGATTGGAGTTATTACCTTAAATATGTAAGAGTAGTATTAAATGCTAAAAAATATTGCTCCTCCTCCCATAGCCCAAAAATTCATAGAGAAGAATTTTGAAGTGTTTTTGTAGGTCCCTCTTGTATTTCTCTCATTAAATTTTTTCCTTTTTTACATGTGGTTCACAACAACGAAGACTGTTACTTGTTACATCCATGGAAACCCCCCCGAAATCTGCCAAAGAACACGGGGAGAACAAGCATTTTCGGAATATTTGGGGCTAAGAAACATGAGCATCATATAGACCCATTTAAGAGAATCACATGTCACTTACAAGGAATTGTACTTGTCTTGAGAGGGTAACAACCATTCCTCCCAACCACCCAAGCTACATCCATTGGACCCTTGTCAAAAAACTTGATTTTCTTATCTATATGTTTTCTTTCTTGAAGATAATATATTAAGACCACCATACTTTGTTGTTTCATTAGGGACCAACCACCCTATTGTATGGAAATTTATAGACTTCATACACCCAAACACAAAACCCCAACAATAGATTGGGTGACTTCACCTGTATATAATTTTAATATATCCACCATTTTCATTAGTTTTAGGAACATTTTATCCAATAGGTAGTTTTATGAGTAATCATAGTAATCTAGATTCATAACATATCATTGGATTTTTGGAAAATATTATAATTTAACTATATCATTAATAGGAAACATGGAACACTTGAAACAAGGAATCCCAACTCGTTATTGTCATTAAGAAAAGTCAATTTCGTACATAGGCCTAGTCATTCATGCTTTAATAAGTGTGAAATTTTTTTACTCGTTTATTGGATAGTGCCATGAATTTTCATTTTCAATGGATTCTACATGATCATAGATTATAATTCTCACTATAATGAAATGATGACCATTCTTATTGAGGAAGACACATGATCCATGCATTTGTACTCTTCTAGTCTATGCCAAAACTTTTCACTAGAACTTCAATTGAGTGCATGCTTCAATAGAGTTCATTCCACTACCTTATGTTGAATAAAATTTTGTCATTCATGTCAAAGGTTAGTAAGTGATCAAATACAAATGTGACTTTAATATATACAAAAGTGAAAATTTAAGTGGAAATGGAGTTTACTTAAAAGTGGAGAAAAAAATGAAAGTGGATTAAATATAAATATGACTTTAATAAATAACAAAAGTTGAAAAGTTAGGTGAAAGTGGAATTTAAGTAAAAGAGGTATAAACATGAAAACAGATTAAAGAAAAAGGTAAAAGTGAAAGTGAAGTTTACATAAAAGTGAAGAAAACATGAAAATGGATTAAAAAGGGTAAAAGTGAAAGTGCACATGGTATGTGCACATGGATTTACAAACTTTGGTGGCATTTTACCCATGGTATGCTAAAAAGTGAATTAAAAATAAAGAAAAAGGGGGAATTAATTATTATTTAATAAAAGTTGTGACTTTTAAAAAGAATGTGAGTTTTCAAGTAAATCTTATGGAAAATTATAGATAAAGAAGAGGGTTATGAGAAAAAATGTACGTGTGGGTGAAAATGTAATTTTCTTATGCATACCATTTGAGGAGAGACAATTGAATATCATTCAAAAAGTGACAATTGAACATCATTCAAGGAGTGACGATATAATATTGTCGAAGATCAGATCTAATGTTCTAGAAAATAGATCTGGAAAAAGAAAAAGGAGTGAGTACATATCTAAGGAAGAACAAAAGTAGAAGAAGTGAGCATAGTGCAAGATCTGAGACATAAGTTAAAAAAGAAGTAAGAAGATCTCATGAAGGTAGAGCGAAAGCTTAAGTAAAGAGCACACAAAAGATTTTGTGAAGACAAAAGAAATAAAGGGGATCGGTGTCTCCTGTAGGTCGGTGCCTACAAATAACAAAGGGGATCAGTGTCTCTTGTAGGTCGTTGCCTACAAACAACAAAGGGGATGGGTGTTTCCTGTAGATCGATGCCTACAAATAACAAAGGGGATCGATGTCTCCTGCAGGTCGGTGCCTACAAAAAATAGAGGGGATCGATGTCTCTTGTAGGTCAGTGCCTACGAATAAAAGTGGGGATTGGTGTCTCCAATAGGTTGGCGCCTACAAACATTTATAATTGTAGATTGGTGCCTACAAATTAATAAAAACAAAATATTTGTGGTTTTCTCCCGAAAGGTTTTCCACGTTAAATATTGTGTCTTTTCGTTATTATACTAATGTGATAGCTTCATTATGTTTTATGAATGTTAAAAATAAAAAGTAATATTATATTGATTCACACCTGCTCCCCTCTTAGTATAAGTGTGTGCTCAACACCTTCATGTGCCACTAGTACTTATTCTCTTCATACCTAATCCCTCGCATGCGACCACTATATAATATCTTGTGTGTTGATACCCTGATGCCAATGCTTGATTCAATTGGTACCAAGGAGATACACAACATGCTACCTTAGAAACAAATTAATAGTTAACATTAGTGACATATCACATGCTATACAATTGACACAATTCATTAGTTCAGTGATTAAATTTGACCCAATTAATCTAGACTATTTGCACTAGTGATCAATTATGACTAAATCAATGCATGTACATTAGTTCGTGATAATTCTCATTAATAGTGAATGAATTTAATCGTTGAGGACAACCTTTATAAGTCATTTGACAATTCAATATTATAAAAATATGCATCATTTTCCCTAAAATAGAGAGATAGAATGATTGTATTGTTAAGCTAGATCCAACTCCATGAATTGTTTCCTTCACATGACTCAATCCACAATTTTTGAGGGTTTGATTTCAACCCACTTTTGTACCAACAAGAGATATTGTGTAGCTAAGTAGTCCATGCATATTTTTCTAGGATACAATGCTTTCTAGGGTTCAATTTCATCCCACTTTTGCACCAACAAGAGAGATTGTATAGCTAAGTAGTCCATGCATTCCCCCCCTCATTTCTAGAATGGTAATGAGTATAAAACATAGATTCTTTAGGGCACAAGGCCATCAACAATGGGGGATCAAATCCATTACAACTCTTTAGGGCACAAGGCCATCAACAATGGGGGTTCAATGCCATTACACCAATATGCTCATAGTGAGTTGAGCGTGTCACTTAGATGAATACAAATTGGGTGTGGAGAATGACAATCCATTCTGCAACCACATAGGCTAGAACATGGGTGTGGAGGATAACAATCCATCCCACAACCAAACATGCTATACCCAATTGCCAAAGTAGTCAATGCATTTATGGTTGCATGATTATAATTATTATTAGTTTTTTGTTACATTCTTATTTACACATATATGTTTTTAATTTCTTAAATGTTACAAGTCAATTGTTTCCTACATAGAGACTTTATTTCATATTCTGTTGGTCAAACATAATTATTATGCTAATAAATTGTTAATTGCATGCTAATAAATTGTTAATTGCATAACAAAAACATGTGTTCACTCCTTTTTGTTACAAAATGTTTACCCTAAAGATTGGTGAAACTTCTCTTGGTTTACTAGACCCTTATAACAAGACAAAAACACTACAAGTGGACACTAACATCCATTTGAACTCATTTTAACCAATCAGAAAGAGAGAGGGAGGAAGGGCATGATGTACCAAACACTACAAGTGGACACTAACATCCATTTGAACTCATTTTAACCAATCAGAAAGAGAGAGGGAGGAAGGGCATGATGTACCTTTTTACGAAGTTTTTCCTTCCTGCTTCCAATCCTTGAGCTTGATATTCAAACCCCCTGGCACAACTTGACAATTGCAGTGGGAAATAGAGAGAAATAATTATATCCTACTCTAGTTGATTAGGTAAAACAAATTCATCTACGAATATTAAAGAAATAGACAAGCATATGCAATAATACGTAGGCTTGAAGGAAATAGGCCAAGTATATTCAATGAGAACCCAAAAGAGAATACTTACAGACCAGGATTGATGTAGTAGCATCCTCTCCAAGGTCTCATTTTCCAACCCCTTGCAGAAATCTATAAAGATCAAAATGATGATACTTTGACTAATTACCTCTCCCTTCACCTTGGAAATGCCTTCAAATATAGTCTTGAGAGGCACAACCACCATGAGAAAATGAGGGATATGGTTGAGGATATGAATCCTTGAGGTTTAGATCAAATCCTTAGGTAAAGCAATAACATGAGGGTCGAACACAACCAACCCCCTCTGGAGAGAGATGACCCATAGAATTAAGTGGAGGATCCTCCTTTTCCCTCAACAAGAATGACACTCTCCTAGAGACACGACGCCATCCTAATAGTGGAACTCCTCTAACATGGCAGAGGGGGTGCCATCGCACCCCCTTAGCATGGCCAGGGGGCGCCACCCTTCATAAATGCTAAAAAAGGTCAATTTTTCCAAGAAAAATGTGTGTTTTGACCTTGAAAAGATGAGTTTCTTCCTCCAATGTGACTTAGGGATCATGGAAAATTGTTTTCATGGTGTCAAGGGGCAGCGACACCTAAAAAAGTGAATGCAATGCTTGGGAAGGTGCATACGACACTTGCGACACTTAGGGTGCGAAACGCAAATGTGATATCTTGATATGCTTAATTTCTATTATCATAATTGTTGGAGTGTTATATTGTCAACAAATTTTGATTAGATTGTTTGCAACATAAATTAGGGTTAGTGTTCTCAACCTAATTTAATCTTATTTAGAATTAGTAGATTATAATTAGTTGCATATGATTTATAGCAATTTTCATATTTGTAGAAATCTAAAGGCTATAAATAAATGTATTAGTTGTTAAAAAAAACCATAGAAAATGAATGAGAATTTAGTATCTCAAGCATTGATATCTTTGATGTTTTGCTTTAATTTTTGTATTATTTGTTGTGTTTTGTAAGTGTAATTGTCTCTTCATAATTTTATATTTGATATCACAACATATTACAACAGTGGGAAAGATTAAATTTGTTTATGCATTAAGGTAATATGATACAATCCCACCTTGCATCATTAGCAAACCATCGTTTACGGTTATGCCTTTCTACCATTAAGGCTTAATGCATTGGATCTCTATAGTGAAAGCTTACGAGGAGGTTCTTTCCATCCCCTGACATGGATAGTGAAAGCTTACGAGGAGGTTCTTTCCATCCCCTGACATGGAAGTTTCTTATAAACGACTTGTTATGATTGATTACAAAATTTGAAAAGGCATACAATATAGATTATTGGTTGCGTGACAAATAATTTCGCGATTCATCAACAATTCAGCATTGCTTCTTCTTTTAGTTCGACTTTTCTATCCGAAGGAACTACCTTTAAAGATTGGACCATCTTTTTATTGTTTATACAAATTTTAAAAATGAAAGATGTCGAAATCATTTATGGATTTTAAAAACAGATGAAGATGGCAGTCTCAGAAGTTATCAATATAAACAATGCGATGTAATACTTTTAAAAATAATAAGAAAAAGAAAAACAAGATGGAGAGGAATACCCTAACTTATTGGCAAATTTACTGATTTGTTTTGATTTCGATCTTTTTTCATATGCTTACATGATCTCTACAGAGAGGCAGATCTATATTGCAATCTGAGAAGGATTTGCGTTTGATCTATACACAGAGACAGATCTAGATAGAAGGATTTGCATGATATCTTACATAGTTCGTTGCAACGGCCTTCCAACGCAGATTTATAGTGTAATCTCAGAAGGATTTACATAATATCTTACAAATTTAGTTCGATGCAACGGCCGTCCAACAGCTAATCATAAATGTTAACCACATTGTTTGAGAACATGTGGTTCGTTGCAAGTCTATTTTAGAATATTTTACAGGCTCCAGGAGACACATAGATAACATAGCTTGCAAGTTTAAATATTATCTTTTCATGCACATGATTTGTAGTGACCATGTTCATGGTAGCTGCAAGTTTTTTTTTATATAAAGAAATAAAATATAATTAAATATGTAACAATTATTCTTTAGGATCTGATAAATCAAAGTTGATTTGATTTTAATGTACATTAATAATAGTTATTACTAGCACAGTCTCAAACTAGTGGATGGAGAACTTCCCCTTTAAAATTTCTAATTCAGTAAAATGGAGCACTTAATTAAGCCTAAAGGTGTACACCTATTGACAATGGGCAGATTTAATAGGGGTTTAGTGCTTAATAAGTTTTTTATGGACAGGATTAATAGATAATAAAATTTAATATATTTTTTTAAGGATTATCTTATCAACCTTTAGGGTTCACCAGCAGCTATTTTGCTGCTGTGCTAGTTAAAAAAAACTCTAATTGACACCAAGTCCATGAAAATCCCTGGTTCAGTAAATAATGGACCCAGCAAATGATGTAGTAAATAATTTGATCAGTTTAAGTTAAATTTACTAATGATTAAAGGCACTGCCAAACATGCCAGGAAGATCTTTCACCTGGGTAAAATTCAGAAATAATAAGTATTCAGCAACTAAGTCCATTACATACAATTTTTTAGGTATTGTTTTCACATTAAACTAGGAAATGGAGAATATGAAAGGGTTGCAATTATGGCTGCTGCTGACATTAGTAGGTGTAAGTGTATGGTAGATATGGTAAACTTGGCAGAAATGTAAATCTATAGAAAAAGTAAGTTTGTTAATCATCTGGACGTGGCAATTACAGATGAACTGAAACCCTAAAAAAATATAAGAAAGTTATTTGAAATTTATAATCATATGATTGTAAAATGAATTTGAAAAGACAACCAAAAATATGCAGCATCTTCAATTGATAACTATAAATTAAAATTTATGATTAAAAAATGATTAAATGTACCCATTTCCAAATAAATGTATACCTTCCTGCATAATTATCATTATCATTATCATAGTCAAATATTCTATTAGAATAACTTCTTACTCATTAGTCATCCCTCGACCAGTGATACTTGATGAGCTTTTATCCGTTTTTACAAATACATCGTACCCAAATCGGTATTTACCTTGAAAATTCTGTGTCATTAATTCTCTTGTAATATATCTGCTATGACGAAATTGCTAAATCTTCACCAAAGATATAAGCGATCCGATCGACGACCCACGAATTATTCAGCTCTGTTTCTAGTACTATCTTGGGCATAAGAGAAGATCTGCAGACTGGGCATGTCGTCTGATGGTGATCAAGCCACTTATCCAGACAATTCCTGTGAAATATATGACGGCAGTTACACAATTCTCTCACCTCGTCCTCTTCCTCGAATGAACTCAAACAGACGGTACACACGAGATCATCCCCCATCGACTCACAGAATCTCTCTGCAAAGTTCCCGAATGTAACGAGAGGCAAGTTGTCTCTGATCGTATGAGCAGAGATCGAAGGAACGGAAGAGGAGTTCATGTCAGGGAAGTCTTGCCAGGAAGAGCTGTCGGGTTCGCCAGAGTCGACAAGCCCAACAAAATGAAGCGTCCAACACATCCCAGTCTTTATATAAGATAGCGTGAATGCTAAGTGAAACAACAGTCTCGGGATAGCGAGACCGCAGTAGCATGCAGGGAATCCCATGGCCGAAGAAACTTGAAGAAAATCCGCCACTTCGAATGCTCAGAGAAAACCCAATACAAATACCCTAGGGTTTCAAACCCTAACGCGTTTACCTGAAGCCGCTCTAATGCTTCAGCGTCGATGAATCGGGACGATCAGGAATTCATGGAAGAAATATACAGCGTCGATGAATCGGGAGGATCAGGAATTCATGGATTCAGTTGGGTTGGCCAGAATTTATAGAGGTAAACCAGGGGCTTGGACGTGGGGACTACATGTCCTACTTCGTAGACGACACTTTTTGTCAGAGGTATATTACCACCTCTGGTTATCATTGCTTCTTCCTTTCTAGTGCCACATCAAGAATTTCGTTTACATTCACTTTCCAAGTGCTACATTATTGGCCCATCATCCCAGAAAGTGAATTTCTTTTATTGATTGTTGTTTAATAATAACATTATATTAAGATTAAAAAAGATTCTTCTTGTATTTTCTTCCCATACAATGGAACTTACCAAGATTGTGAGATTGTGGGCCAGAGAGGAGAAGCTGCTCTTAAAGGTAGAAATTAAATATTTCCTGGAGTGGTTGAGCATCTTACGAGTTGTTGCTTGGAGATTACTCAATTCTGTGTGTGCATGTGAACGCACGGAGCATCAATGTGCAAAGTGACAACTTTGACTATAAAATTAATAGCAGATAGAAAAATAATCTAAAAAGCAAGGCTTTGTTGGCCTCATGTGATTCGTTTAAAATTTATGTTCATCAATAATAGTAAGGGAAAGCCCATTATGACCATGTTATAATTGGATTTTGTTGTTGGAGCTTGATTGGTTGGTCAAGCACATTTATGATATTTTATTTAAACATTTCTTTTTCTTACTTATTTATGTTTTTCTGTTAATGCACCATTCTTTGATGTATTATTTTTAATGCACCATTCTTTGATGTATTATTTTTATGTATTTTGATGTAATGTACAACAATGTATTTATATTTTTATGAGTGTTTTGAGATTCAATCTACTTATTGGTATTTTGGTATTTTGATGTAATATACAACAACAAACATTGTTGTTTAATCTTTTCTGGGTTACAATGCACATGATATGCACAATGCAAATGATATGTACGAGTGTACCATAGACATATATTAGTGTATTATAGACATGGTAATATTATTGAAACTCATTTATAGACTTATATTAGTGTATTATAGACATGGTAATATCATTGAAACTCATTTATAGACTTATATTAGTGTATTATAGACATGGTAACATCATTGAAACTTTGTCACATAAATGAAGAAGTTTGGTTTAATGAATAGAAGGGGAGAGAAATGATAGGAAGAGGGTGAGATAGATAATATAATGAGGAGATAATGACAATATAAAGGAGAGAAGAGACCAAGGAAAGGCAAGAAGAACAATTAATAGACAAAAAAAAAAAATCCAACAAAAGAAAAGGAGAGGGAAGCAAGAGGGAAATAAGAGACAAGATGGAAGAAGGAATCTTAAGAGCAAGAAAAAAAAAAATTATAGGTAAAGAGAAGTGATGAAAAGAGGAAAGAAGAAAGGAAGTAGGATGGGTGAATAACGACATGAAACTAAAAGCCTCAACAACCTAGGATGCTACATAAAATTAACCTCATACCTAATCATCAAACTTGAAGGCTTCTACTTCCCCTTGAACTTTCTTCAACAAAATTTTCATTCATCAATGTCTTCTTCCTCCTGTCAACTTCCTCAAGAATTTGGTGTATCCATCGTTGTCCCAACTGGTGTAACAACAACACAAAATAGTGACACGAGTCCACTGTAATTGAAGTTGCAGCAATGGACACCCATTGGTGTCACAACAACAATTAATCGTCGATGTTATATCATCACAACCAATGTTGCAACAATGCAACTAGTGTTGCAACAGTCATGATAGCACCTATAACATGTTTGCCAGCTTGAAAAAGAGATTAGTGCAACGACAGACTCTTACTGTACTGAATTGTTTTGGGAGTTCTTTCCTTTTATTCTACAATCTAAATAAACACAACTCACAATCTGAAAAGGAAACGTGTGCAAAAATATTCTAAATACACACTTATTAAAAATAAATAAAAACGAAATTGATACTAGAAATAATCATGACTCTTACTGTACTGAATTGTTTTGGGAGTTCTTTCCTTTTATTCTACAATCTAAATAAACACAACTCACAATCTGAAAAGGAAACGTGTGCAAAAATATTCTAAATACACACTTATTAAAAATAAATAAAAACGAAATTGATACTAGAAATAATCATTGCATCATTGACAGTTCCCCAACAACGATGCCAAAAAATGTTGGTGTATTTAATTGTCTCATTAAAACATCCAATATATTTAATTATCAATCCATGGATCGTATGGAACTTACAAACCATCATGCACTGTGTTTGAAAAAACAACTATTATTTCTATGTGTTGTAGTCATAATATCAATGATTAAGTTTGTGGTCGGAGTATGGACAATTCTCAAGCTATGACAAGGTTCTACAACAATCCACATTTGCATAAATAAAAACACACATTGCATTAATGAAAGCATAATGAGAGGAAAGTAAATCACTCAAGAAGTGGTGGGCTCCTCAGCTCCCTTCTTTCAGGAAAGTAAATCACTCAAGAAGTGGTGGGCTCCTCAGCTCCCTTCTTTCAACCATCTGCAGGGATTGGTAAGTGGTGGATTGTGCCAATTCCTTTCTCTCAAACACCAACGAGGATTGGATAGAAGCACACAACACAAAAGGAGATATAATCTAAAACACTCTTCCAAGAAATGAAATGTCGCTCTTGCATGAAATAAAATCACACTTTCTTGAAAAGGAATACACAATATGAATAGGCATTGGGAGTATGACTCAACTGTCTCCTGAAGAAACCCCAACTATGTGCAGTAAAACTGATTGCAAAATTGAAATTCACACCACGCTTGATGAAAATAAATCACACATGTTTAAAGGAAATTGATTAACTACTTTCTATATAAGAAATTAACTAAGTCCTTAAAATCAAAGCTTAATCCTTGCCGAGATGATTCATGATTTTAATCAAACCAACAAATGTGATCATTGCGTTAAGCACAATTATTAAATGATATGAAAGATTGCAACCCATGATTTTAATCAAACCAACAAATGTGATCATTGCGTTAAGCACAATTATTAAATGATATGAAAGATTGCAACCCAATTCGAAATACATTTGCTTGAAACAAATGAAGAAATGAAATTCAACATGAATACTTGATCTAGGAGGATTCGAGACTACTCACAAAGGTCAAGGAGGATCTAGAATGCTCACAAGGATCCAAAAAGAGTCAAAATTGCTCAAAATTTGATCGTCTAAAAAATTCTAGGAAATGGAATCAATGTGAAGAGCTCGTCGTCATCTTTCCAGCGGTGAAAGTGGTGCATCAAACAGAGCTGGTATGCAAAATTTATGGAAAGTCAAAGTTAAAGTCAACCTTAAAGAGACATGTGGCAGGCTCTAAGAGAGACACATGGCAGGCTCAGAAGTTGACAAGTGGCAGCTCCAGATATTGACAAGTAGCACTATATAGGTGACATGGTATGCTGATTATTGATAGCTAATGTGAGAGATTGTACCTCCATGTGGTCCAGTTAGAGCTGGTATGCAAAATTTATGGAAAGTCAAAGTTAAAGTCAACCTTAAAGAGACATGTGGCAGGCTCTAAGAGAGACACATGGCAGGCTCAGAAGTTGACAAGTGGCAGCTCCAGATATTGACAAGTAGCACTATATAGGTGACATGGTATGCTGATTATTGATAGCTAATGTGAGAGATTGTACCTCCATGTGGTCCAGTTACATGATGAAAAGTGACAGATATGATCCAATCACAATTAAACATTTGGCACACAAGTAGACCAACTGAATCTTGACATATGGCAATCCTTCATTGGATTATATTAGATTGGTTATATATATATATATATATATAACCAATTATATAACTATCCAACAATAATTCATGTGGGATCACTTGGGAATTCACTTTTTATAATATAATAAATATATTATAACAACCATTTAAGAATTCAAGAATTCATGATGGGAATGGAACTCACAACCCCAACTATACAACCACTTAACTTACTCTCCACTAACAAATGTACCATGCATATGGTTTGTTCAAACAAATCATAATTAAAAGATTTATTATGATGCCAATTTTCTATATTTAGTGGGATTCCTTATAAAATTAGTAATAATTTACCATTAATTTTGAGATTTTGTTAAGAAGGGTGATCTATTTAATAAAACACACCTTAACTCATTTTACACACAACATTTTTGTATTATACACAACTTTTTTGTGTTTTACATAATATTTTTAGTGTTTTACACAATTTTCTTTTGTGTTTTTGAATACAACATTCTTATGTACTAAAGCTATGCTCATTTTCCTTTTGAAGTCAAGTTTGTAGTCTTTTGATATTTATAGGGTATTTATAGTCGTCAGAATCGATTTTTTGAGACAGAGTCGATTGTGACAATCTCATCACTCATTTGTAAGTCAACATTATGTAAATTTGGGATTTGTGAGTTGTAAGAGAGCCTTTGAGCATTTTTCTAAAGAAATATATATTGTTTATAGTCACTGGATTTAGTTTTTAGAGACACTGCTGAATTTGACATTTACAATTGAGTTTGAGTAGCATTCAAGAAGCTCATTGTGAAATGCAATTATTGATTTCATATGATTCTGTATATGTTCATGTATGAATGATTATGAAAGTTATGCTAAAGTGTTTGGTTAAGTAAGATAAGTCACTTACATGCTATAAGCACTATCAATAAAAGAATCTTGGAATAGGAAAGTGGTTTTCATAATTAATACTATTTGAGGATAAAGTGATATTAGAGACACTTGGTTCAGATCCAGTGGTGTATGATTTCTAATCCATTTTTGGATCAATACTTAATTTGATAAATAAACACAATCTCCCATAAGTAATTGAATTACATGAACAAATTGAATCAATAAAATAGTTATGGAATTAAATAAAACAAATTCTACGTGAATTCATAATAAAATTACAAAACAAGAAATCAAAGGAACCATCTAAGATACACAACACTCTATTCTATTGGAGTGAGCCCTTCCTCCATAGAATAGAGTGTTGATATATTTTGTATCAACAAAAAAAATTAAATTAATTAATCTAATCAAAAGAAATAAATCTATTACAAATATGCAAGGAAAACAAATCAAATGAATTAATTAAATCATATGCTATGGAAATTATAAAACTACAATTAAAATAAAAACTCACTGAATTATTCAATTCTCATTCGAACATTTCTCCAAGAGTCATCTCCAAACAATGGAGAGAGTTCTCTCTTTTATACATAAATTAAATGGAAACTAGGAATAAAAAATATCTAAATAACCCCACTTGTGGATTTAATAAATCTAGAGTGGTTACAAAAATTTCCTAAATAACGAATAGTTTACATGATCCTTGATAACAATTATCAATTAATAAATATCTTCCAAGATCTTTGCTAATAATTAGCAAACAATAAATAGCTCCAAGATATATTTCGTAAGAATTTCAAGATTCTTGGTTAACCATTCAAACTAATCTTATTAATGATTCCAAGATTGTTTCCATATTCAAAATAGATGTTGATGGTCCAAATCCATGGCAGGAATTGATGGTTGAAGGTATATTTTGTGGATTTGAAAATTTGTACATGGAGTTTCGGCAATGTCGTAACTACAAGTAACAACAAACATGAGCTGCAACAAGTTGCAACAATTCGTAAAAACTCAATTTCTCAAAAAGTACAATCTAGGTTGTTGAAATAGGCTCGTATTGACCTAATAATGCCTCATATGAAAAATATGAAGGACCCACTTTGTAAATGATCCAGATTTATGTAGGAACACAATGAAATATAGAAATACACATA